>VDFB02053516.1:0-20992 GCA_007258455.2 Sequoia sempervirens
AACACTAAGTTGAGATTAATTTATCATTAATCATTTCATAATCCTTATGAAGTCATCACATCTTAACAAATTTTAAACACATGTCAATTTTGAGTCAAATAAACATAACTCATAAAAACATTGATTTTTCTAGACATTTTTCCTAAACATCAAATCATTGAAACATGCATATTCATTTACTATTTACTTCAAAAGTACAAAGTAAAACATAGTTAAAGTTAGGGATGTAACATATCTCCCCCCGTAAGAGTCATCGTCCTCAATGATCCAATGTCTCTGAAACATTATAAGACAAAACTTTTGTTTATCCTGCAAAAGAATAAGCAATTGAGAAAAAATTTGATATAAAATCATGGTAAACTTTCCATGTCATATTACCCTCTGGTTGTTGGTCCCATTGGACCTTGCATTTAAGAAGCTCGATCATGACCACTCCTTGGTCATGTGCCTGTAAAAAATTCTCAGAATATAATTATCATTTGTTATATACTTTCCAAATATAATTCATAAAAAACATTATACCTCCTGGTAATAGCTGATAATAGAATGATTATGTAATCAGTCGAATTGGTAACTTCGAGAATTTTGAAGAGTCCTTTATATCTAGGAGTTGGTTTGGAATACATTCCTTATTTTACGAAACTTTCCTTCTCTAGCCAAGAATTGTGTTAGTGCATGACTGGAATTTACTTAACTTTTCTATCTATCATTAGCTTCCACCAGTCTTTCTGATCGGTTTGATTTTTTATCCATTTCTGACAACATTTTTTGACTAATGCTAATCCTATCTTCTAGGATTTTGGCATCTTTTCTATCCAATGTTTGAAATGGATTCATCTTGATAGCAGAATTATAGAAATTGCTTCCAAAAACTCTATAATAGATGGATACTCTTGAACTACTTGTAGCAATCACCTAATCTTACATAGGTTTACCAAGAGAATGATACCAAAGGTTAACAACATTAAATAAGTAAGGTGTCATTATTCATCAAGTAAGATACAAGGAGTAACATCAATCTTCACCTTTTTGGCTAAAAAGGTTATTCATTAAGTACCAATTTCGTTATTTCATGCATCATTTAAATAAATTGATAAGTAAATACCAGAGAAAGGATCATAATTCCTTTTTTGGTTCAACTATCCTTCAAGACTCAGCATGCCACTGAAAAGAGGGAAAGCATCACCTGACTATTTTTCAAGTTCCAACCATGAAATTAAGCAGTTCCTCCGTACACTTCATAACTGGAAGAAGTCCTACCTTTCAATGAAAGGTTGTGTTGGAAACCCTCACAGTTCCCATCTAAGCTCTGGTGTGTACCCTCACTTAACCAACTTTGTCGCACTACTAAGGATACCCTCCTACTAAGTATGACAACTCTGGTTAGCTACGTGTCTAGAGTACTGTGAACTGACGAGTGCATGTAGTGGCAACAACACTCACTATGGCCATAGTTTTATATACATACGCTTTGGAATCCACATAGTAATGGTTCACCACCTTGCTCGACTTGGAGAGACTTTTCACTTAGGCTTACTGGTCCACCCACATACCATAACACAAGGTTTGAAAAGTGATATCCGCATAAGACCTCCTTCAGATAGTCTACATATTAATTATATAACCCAAAATGGTTTGGAGCCAATTCCTTTCCACACAAGGTTTCTTTCTTTTGTGAAGCTAAGGACATATCAAGTGCATTTCCACAATTTACTCCCTTACACAATCCATCAAAGGCCCATCCAAGACATGATAGAGAAGAACATTAAATCAAACACAGTGAACAACCCAAAAGTTCTTGTATAGCCACCACGAAAACTCAACTCAATATCAAAATATAAGTGGTTTTAATTTCAACAATAAATCAAAATTTGACCAATTGGCCATAAGATAAAAAATATTCAAAAATTCGGTGGCTAGACCATTTCAAAATAGGAAATAAAACAATGACAATCCTTTCTAGTATTAAAAGGGATTTTACCAAAAATCCAATGAAGTGTCAAAATCCAAAAGAACACTGTTAACACACTATGTGACTTGGCTAAGTCACTACAAGGGAGTAGATTGCTGCACTGTATTTGGATTTTCCAAAAGCTTACAGTGGATTAGAGATTGTGTTACAAATGCATCAAATAAATAAGTCCCTTAAGACTTTCATCATGCTAAAAAAATTTACAAATGAAAAGGTTATATTAGATTCACTCCTATTTCTCAGAGTATCTATCATTCACCTATCAAACGACATTATAAGATAATTTTATAGCAACACACAAAGATTACAATAGGAACAAAACTTATTTTCTTCATTTTGCATTACAAAACTTTATTCCTTACTTCACTGAATATGTTACATGTTAAAACTTAAACAATTTGACTAAATATCTCAGTGATAATTACATTCACCAATGCAGTTGTACTTTCTATCTCTACCAAAAGGGAAGTACTTAGTTCTCAACCATTTTTATTTTGAACAATATAACACCACTCATCCTTTAATGATCCTTTTATTCCCATGACTTTCATTCAAGCCATCTAGAAGTTAGACTAGAACCCATTTATCTAGGTGTCGTTAATATAGCTTCAAGTATTTCCAACGCTCGGATGCTTCGACACTTGGTTGATTACTTTTGGGTCTTCCCATCCTTAAGTTCTTGAGAAATAAGATTGATCTTGAATTCATACAAACATTTCTCTACCCGAGCTCTTAGTCTGATTATTAACTGATCAAGGTTTTACCTTTCTAGTTAGAGTCTCAAAATCTTTTCAATATGCATCCTTAACATAATGTTGTTTTTTTGCTCTTAGAGTTCTAACTCTTAGTTGGCTTTCTCTTAGCCATTGACTTGGGTAAGTGTTGTAAAGATAGTCTTCTGGAACAATTTCATGGTTCTCTCTATGCCATTAAGCCAAACGATTTTAACATGTGATCTGGTAAAATGTTTGTAAGTTTTCGTAATGAGCTCCTTAGGTCCATGTGTTGGGCCTAGATTAGCTCACGATACCTCTCATCCCTCCTCTTAGTACTAAAGTAAACTCAAGAATTTACTACAAGGTACAAATAAACTTAGTAACCATGAGAGAGATTTTATTTTATTTTATTTAAACATTTGCATAATCTCAAGAAATAAAATAAAAATTTACATGATAATCTCTAACTTGAAATTATATGTAATCATAGCTAGAATCAAAGAGAAGTCCTTACACTTTTCCTTTGGATCACATTAAATACAAATTGCAAAAGAATAGTTTTACCTCATAAGTTTGACTATCATAAGCCATAACATGGAGATCACTACATCTGGAATGTGGTTAACTATCTTCTGACCTTAAGTGGTCATACGCTGCTCGAGGGAGAGCATCAGCAGTGCTTTTCCTCAACACATGAACTCAAGTGGTCCCTTGCACTTCCTAACTAGTACCGGCCCCTTCACGAAGGGTATAGATATAAGGAACTGTCAAGTTTCACCATCTGAGTCCTAGTGATGTGTCCTACAAAACTCAATCGACCATACAACTCTAGATCCCTTCTAGCTAAGTATGATCATTCTAATTGGTCATTCCATCTAGACATACACCTCTGACTTGTCTTAGAAACTATCTCATCCTATAGTTTTTCTTACTTTATTTGGTATTCTAGACACAACTAGTTTGTATAGAAAATCCATTCTAGTCAATCCGAGTTAGAATTAATCCATAATTCATTATAAACATGTAATGTAAAGATTTAGATATTTCAACCCTTTTCAAAAGTCCCTTATTACATTCTTGCGATATCTAGGGTTTATGACGTCCTGTCATTTACTTCTCAAGATTCAATACCCAACATCTCGATGCGTTTAATTGAGTTTCAAAATTATCAAAGAATCTCTTAAGGTGTTATAAGACTTCTTGTCTTGCTCTATAGTTTTCTCAACCTTTCACTATCAATCAAAATATATATGTACAATGTCATATCTGACATAAGAGTTATAGATTTCCTACATCCTCCTTGTTTCAATACTAGGGTTTAGCTTCTCTAACCCAACACATAGAAATATCATCATCCTTGATTCTCCAAAGGTAATAACATAAGTGTAACTAACCATAAGAACAAAATGCCTCTAGTCTCTCCTAGACCACTTGACATTGTTTGAATTCACATTTTACGTACATGAATAAACATAGTATTCAAGGTATTTCCTTCCCAATATAATATCTCAAAGAATGCTATCATTTCATATCAATAGTCTTGATCTAAGTCAATCTTTCAACATAAGTTGGGTTTTTAATATCTTATACCTCACTTGTAGAAACATGACCATTTAGCAAAGAGATAGCTTCCATTTATGGTGAAATATAACGATTCCTTACTAACCATAGTATCATTCTTGTAAAGTGTAATTACTTGGGAAATTTGGTTCACCAATAAGCCAAGGGGCACTTAGTGTCACCTACAAGATATTCATTTCCTCTTATCTATTTTCTCCTTCTCAACAAGGAGTCAACATATCCTTTAAATACACAAAAGATGTGTCTTAGTCTTCGTAGTAACTATCATTAACAATTAAGCTCTCTATTATAGGAATTTGTAGTCCATGTCACCTTGTATTCACTTCTATTCATATCATAAGTCAAACCGTATTCACACCTAGGTCTATCCATGGTTCACAATTTCAGCAAACTATCCCATAGGATATAATCATATTCTTGAAACTATAGATATACCTTGCCTTAACTAAATAGAATGGTTTCATAAAGTTGATGGCTCAAATTGCCCTTACAAACTTTTTAATAAACACTGTCCCTATAAAGTTCCTCATAAGTAAAACAAAGGGTTTAAATCTTGGAATAATAGCAAAAGTAGGGGCAAATTCTAACCACTAATGATTTTTTGCTAACATGCAAGCTTCCATATGATAAAACTAACAGTCATTGATTATCACCACCACCTTTGTTGAGGGTAATCAAGTAGTCGCCATCTTCAATAAACCCTTCATAACCACAATCGGTTTCCATGCAAGTTAAATGAATATTTTGTTTCATTGTTGTAAGCATAGCTATGTTTAAGGCCAAATTAGCCATCACCACAATCATGGTGTTCATATTGGTTAAATGTAAGCTGAATCACTAACTTATACTAATACCATAGTTTGTCATTTCTTGTACTATGAACACCTTAGTATTGACTCTTTACTCAAGACTTGACTCTGTTTTTATTATGTCAACATTGTTATTCGACATATGTATAAATTCTCAGCTATAATGGCCTTGAGCCATAGTTATAGTATGATTTATAATGTATTAAGCTCGCCAACCTTCGTGACCTTGAGCTACAGGTATAACGTGGAAAATATTGCAATATAGCCCGACTTTCCCAACTGTGAGCTTTAGTATAGGAAGAAATACAATGAATTGAAACTCGGCCTCCATGGCCTCGAGAAAGTCATGGCAAGGAATATAATATAGTATCACTCTGCAATAAGTCTCGAGCCATTACCATATAGAATATATCTAAAATAAGGACACCACAGTAATAGATAAAAAAAGTATCAACCCCATATAATATGCATGCTATCGGAGTTTGATATAAAAGGAACTCATAATTGGAAGTGCATGCAAGGATAAGATTCTTTACTCTACCTGAGCACCACCCTTCCAAAGCAAAGGTATTCCCAGTTCTACCTACATTGTCATCCTCACAATCTCCCATTATCATATTAGAATTCTCATACGCATCTCATGGAAGCACAAACAAAGCAAGACTATGAGTGCAGACGACTCATCTTCTCTGGCCTCATCGTTTTATTTCCCAATAGTCACTCATCTTTTTGTGAACAAAATGCACAGGTCATAGCACAAGGATAATTCTAGTACTTTGAGTGATTCTCTATCCTTTCCATGGAATGAACACCCCCACTTCTACATCTGTTCCATCCATATGAAACTACTTACCTCCCCTAGCCGATTTCCTCCCCCTCAAGAAGATAGTTCTTGAGATAGTTCCCATAACTACCCATTTCTTTTGTTATTAACAATTAGGAAACAGTTTTCAAAGAAAAGAAAACTACCACAACTGACTTGCAAGAGACTTGGATTACCTCCTAGTGACCATATCACCTTTGTGGATTTAATGATCTCTGAGTAAGACCAGCAATAAATGATTTTAATGTAACAGATTTGCACTAGCTGCATTACACGGTCATTAGAGTAGTCACACCTAAAGGTGATGACTTTTCATATAGTGACATCGTGCAACCTACAATTCAAAGGTTCACATTTCTAGATATCTCTCAACATTCTTCCATTCTATGGTTTATAATGACTTCATTTTTAAAAAAAATAAGAATAATAAGCAACTAGATAAAATGCCTTATAATAAAGCTCGATTACAAGCATCTTAGTGGATTGACCCACTATCAAACCAATTCTTATAATAATGGTTGTTTATTTATTGTTATTAATATTATATATAAGATGTATTCATCAATCTTATATGTATAATATTTAAGATAATTGTTGATTTGATATCACTGCAATTGTTTATCACATTGAAAAACAAGGCCGACAATCAATTACTATCGACAAGCTTCTAAACACATTAAACAACATGAACTTGAATTTGAACGAGATCAACAACTTATTGAGTCAAAAAATAAACTTAGACCAAAAGGGTCGAGTATCACTTACCCTTCTCAACTAGGTTCACCATTCTTTCCTCAACATCATACCTAAGATGGCGACAACCTGTTCTATTCCTTGTATCTATACCCTTCTCTCTGTTGATGCTCTCCCTCCCTTTCTCAGAGGGTGGAAACCTATTTCCTGAATGCAATCTTGCAAACACTAACTTAAGATTAATGTATCATTAATCATTTCATAATCCTTATGAAATTATCACATCTTAACAACTTTTAAACACATGTCAATTTTGAGTCAAATAAACATAACTCATAAAAACATTGATTTTTCTAGACATTTTTCCTAAACATCAAATCATTGAATCATGCATACTCATTTACTATTTACTTCAAAAGTACAAAGCAAAACATAGTTAAAGTTAGGGATGTAACAAATATATACATATATATAATAACATTAAATCACACCCCATTACATTAATAAAAATTATAATAACAACTAACATGATCAATCTAATATCTAACTTCACTCAAATAATCCACAATTCAAGGTTAGGCATAAACCCATGAAATAACTTCTCACATAAAAGAGACAGTCACATTAAAACATAAATAATGAGAATGATCACAATAGTGACTAATCTGACTTACCAAAGGACTTAACACCATTTGAATTGAATCCACACTCAAAGATATACATTAGAATCACACAATCATATAACCCAACAGAAACATTCACACACGTGCAACACTCCAACCATAGGGTAAAGGAGATCGGGCATTGTCCCTTGACAACCCAAAAATGTGGTCACACACTGAATCAATTGTCCCTAATTTGGGACAATGGCTAGGGTTAGGGTATAACTTGGGCCTAGATTTTATCTCCTCAACCACCATTGGGATTAGAGGCATGCTCAAACCTGCTAATTTAGGTAGAGACGTAGCCTAGTACCTGTTCACTCAAACATACAAATTAGAGCACATAGGCATAATAGCCGAAGCACTAGGAAAGGAACTTTAGCAATCATATCTCATTCTTGTATGTCCCCCATATTTCCAATGGTATGATGTCGCCCTTTCCACAAACACACTACTGCATCACTTAACTATCCAAGTAAATCTCTGCATAATAATAACATAACAATATGCATCATACTCACAAAAGTACTAACATAAGCTCACGTTCCATCTTTAAATATCCACATTATTTTACCTTTATCTCTCCAAATCCAAACTACCTGCATACCCATGGTGAGAATGGAGGGGCACTACAAGGTAGGGTAGATTTCAACAAGATCCTCCATTGTTTGAATTGGCATCAAACAATACCTTCAACCTCAACTTATGTCATTACATAAAATGACATTTCCCCAATTGTCTGTATTGTTTAATCACACAATAAGGGGCCTTTAGATCCCAATGGTACCTTCCCAATCTAAATATACCTTCGGTGTTAATGAAAATCACAGGCAGAAGTGAAAGTGTTAGGAAGGTAGGTCTATTTCATCTAGATTTTTTCCATTGTCAAAATAAATCTACCTTAATTGATGCAAATTTATTCATGGGATTTATGCATAATCACTATTGCTATCTATTCCCTACTAGTTTTATATGCCCATGATTTGTTTCCTTTAGTACTTGACTAATGAATCTCTGTGAATAACCCAAGTATAGTGCTTTAATTGCTTTCAAA
Source organism: Sequoia sempervirens (assembly GCA_007258455.2). Lineage (NCBI taxonomy): Eukaryota > Viridiplantae > Streptophyta > Pinopsida > Cupressales > Cupressaceae > Sequoia > Sequoia sempervirens. The sequence continues at coordinate 8,311 of VDFB02053516.1, forward strand.
CATAAAGTGGGTGGTAAGTGTTGCTTTATGTGATAACCATACATGACTTAGTTAAGAAATGGGAATCTCACTTATAAGATTTTCTCAATGAATTGGGATCCTGTATGCAAATACATGATGTCTATCTTTTCATTTTTCCCTTTTTAGGTCCACTCTTGAAAGCTCCTAAGTGGTTGAAGAGACTAGTTGGTGTCAATTTTGGATTTGGAGGAAAGCTTGCTTCATTTCGGCCCGGTACAATGTCACATAGTGTTGCTGACTCTTCTGAGGTAGGGGTGATCCCACAATAGTGATTTACAATTTTTGGCCAAACTGGACATTGAAATATTTTTTTTAACTAAATCTTCACTTTTGGGCACCTATAGTGGCTAAATAGTGGGGAATTTAAAGATAATGCAAACTAGAGTTTTGTGAAATTTTGTGTGTAGATTCTAAATATATTTTTTTCAATTTTTTTGGAATCAGATTGCACTTCTTTTTCCATCTCCCTCGAAAACTAGTTTTATCCAGAAAACAACAATTTTAAAAATTGGCGTTCACTGTATAACACATAATTTTTTTTCCATGAAAGATAAAATTCTAATTCTTTAAAATTTAGATTTGTAACTCTAATATCTAGTGCTTCCACTTGGTTAGATAGTTTTTTATTGAATATTTTTTCTTTAATCAAGTTTCGAAGTCAAACCGATTAGAATTCAGACATAGCGCGACTGTATAACGCGTAACTTGTTTTGTATGTATTGAATTTTTTATTTTTATTTTTGGATCAAGGACTTCAATATCTAGTGCACTCATATTTTTCAATTTATTTTTTTGAAAATCTTCTATTTTTCCACATGTGCAGAACAAAGAGTTTGATTTTTGGTGAAAACCTACATTCACAAGAAATAAAAATAAATATAATAATATTTAAATTAAATTTATTTAAAATTATAATTTTTGGGAAGCTTATAATAAGGACCACATACTTACAAAAATAAATAAATAAATGAATTCATTTGATCCCCCAAAAGGTAAATCAAAAGTTTTTTTTTATCAGCATTTTGATAGGTGTAAAGGAGACTTCGTTATAGGTATGGTTTAAAACTAGCGGGATTCTATCCAAGGGGGTTTGATCTAAGGTAGTTTGATCAAACCCTCTTCAATTGGAATGCTTTAAATGAAACTTTTAAAGGCTTAAATCATTATATTTTCTAAAAATATGTGATTTCGGCAAAAAATAGAATCTCCCAGAAATTGTAAACCAGTTTTGTGGGATCACCCGTAGAGTATAATTTATTCTTTGGTACATGTCATTAAGATGATATATGGACCTATGGTCTTATTTTTCCTCTATTTTCATAGGTATATATAAACAATCTCATTACTGCAGACAGTCTGGTGCTTCGTTCAACAGAGTTTGAAGCTACAATAGTAGATGGTGAGAAATCATCATTGTGAGCTTTGTGCGACAAGAAGTCTCAAGATTCTCAGATACTTACTTGTGGATACTTTATGAATGGGATTAATAAAAATTTACATTCATTTGTATTGTTTCACTTGTAAATTTTTGGTTTCTACATTGATTTAATTTGGAAGAAGAGAGGGAGACATGGAATTTCCTAAGAGTCATGTTTGAAGATGAGGAAATGCTAGGAAAAAGCTACTTGAGTGCCTTGGATTTCAAGTGCAGTCAACAGAGAATCAAGACTTACAGGAAGCTCAATCTACCAACATTGATGATATTAGCAGTGAAATAATCAACAATGTCACTCTTGATGATACAACACAATTAGATCCATCAATTCGGTCAAAAGGTGGACAAGATGTTACATCCCCCAATGAATTGGGATCTTGTATGCAAATACATGATGTCTATCTTTTCATTTTTCCCTTTTCAAGTGCACTCTTGAAATCTCCTAAGTGGTTGAAGAGACCAGTTGGTGTCAGTTTTGAATTTGGAGGAAAGCTTACTACATTTCAGCCTGGTACAAAATCATAGAGTGTTGTTGGCTCTTTTGAGGTAGAGTACAATTTATTCTTTGGTACATATCATTAAGATGATATATGGTCTTATTTTTCTGCTATTTTCATAGGTATATATACACAATCTCATTATTGAAGACAGTCTAGTGCTTCGTTCAACAGAGTTTGAAGCTACAATAATAGATGGTGAAAAATCATCATTTTGTGCTTTGTGCGATAAGAAGTCTCATGACTCTCGGTTACTTATTTTTGGATACTTTTTGAATGGGATTAATAGCAATTTACATTAATTTGTATTGTTTCACTTGCAAATTTTTGGTTTTTGCATTGATTTAGTTTGGAAGAAGAGAGGGAGACATGGAATTTCCTAAGAGTCATGTTTGAAGATGAAGGAAATGCTAGGACAAAGCTACTTGAGCACCTTGGATTTCAATAGTAGTCGACAGAGAATCAAAACTTACAGGAAGCTCAATCTGCCAGCATTCATGATATTAGCACTTAAATAATCAACAATGTCACTCTTCATGATACAACACAATTAGATCCATCAGTTCATTCAAAAGGTGGAAAAGATGTTACATCCCCTAGAGACAATGGCGAGGAGTTTTTTGATAATTTGCACAGTTCGAAAGAAGATTCCTCACTTCCTCTCACTAAAAATGATTTTTTTGTTGGGAAGGACACCCTAGGCAATGGAGAAGAGGTGCAACATGAAGCTACTAAAGATTCGACTAAATACTAAGAATGCAATGAAGTCATTCAAAGTTCTTTAGTTGTTGGTGATTATAAGGGAGCAGTCATGCAATGCTTGTCAGCAAACAAGATGGTAGATGCACTCTCATTGCTCATGTCGGGGGGAGTTCTTTACGGGAGAAAACTCGTGATGAATATTTAAGAAAAATGAATTGTTCCTATCTTAATGTTATGCTTATATACTAATTGCATGGCATTTGCAACATCTTAAAAAAATTTAATGTTTTATGTTTTACCATCCTTCTTGTATTCAACTATCTGGATTTTAGAAGGCTAACTGGCTCTGTTTATCTAAAATATATTTCTTTCTGTGGAATATTTTTTGACTTAACACTATTAGTGTAGGTGGTTTTTGCTATGGTCAATAATGATCTTATTGGCCTTGTGAACAATAGGCCTTTGAAATCTTGGAAAGAAACTCTTGCTTTACTTTGTAAACTAAGTGTTTTTTCCCACAAAAATTAGTTAAACAAAAAAATTTATGTAAATTGGATAATGCAATTTTGATTTGGAACAAATTGTACTTGGCAATAAGTTTTTTTTGTAATTCATTTCTAATTTATGTGAGTTGTAGTTTGAAGCTTTTGATATAATGAGAAAGCGTACAAATTTATTCATTGTATCATACAGTTGTGTACAATATTTTCAAATATTTATCATACTTTATCATAGATACAAGACTTGGACGTAAAACGGTCTTGACAGGGTAATTTTTTACTTAAGAATTGGAGGACTCGACACAGACTTGGTAGGATTAATTTTTGACTTGGACGTTGAAGGTTGGTTTTCAAATCAAATAAACCCTACCCCACAGAGTGATGTGTGTTTTCCATTATATTTTCATTGAATGCTCTTGGAAAATAAATGAAATTAGCTATGATGGTTTTTTGTTCACTGTTGCCAATTGATTCTAAGTTTTTTTAAGAGGCTTGGGGTTGTAAGATCAAAGGGGTCTCTTGTAGTCAATAGAGAAAGAAAGTCAGTCCTTGAAGAGATTGTAACAAAGATGTGATAATCACAAAGCACAATGTTCAAAGAAATGAGATCATAATGTAAAAACAAAAGAAAAAAATGATGTTTTTATCAGAACAATGATTTTAAGGATTGACTATGAAGAACAATCATCATAAGATGGTAGTAAATACAAACAATGACAGTGCCAATGAGTTATCAATACAGTGAATAAAGATTTCCAATTTTCAATGCATGATAAAAGTAGTCCAAGGCATGCAAGGGATAGGAATGAAAGACAATATATGGAGGGAAAATAGTTGCAAATGATCATTGTTATATCAAAGCATATGAGTGTCAGAGGATCATAGCAAAATGAAGGAGATAATAGTAGTTGTTATGAATGCCATGTCACCCGATATCATGCACAAAGAAGATGTAAAAGACCATGGAACAAAGTGAAAAGGGGTCAAAGTCAATGAGGGGTAAAAGCACAAACCTGTGTCACACTTTATAAAGGAATCAGCCAACAGCAAAAAAAATTCTGAACTTCGACCACCATCTATAAATGTCAGCTCATGTCCTCTGGTTCAATTGCAGTGGCCTAAATCAGGCTCGTGGCTCTTCCCGTCAGTGTGTCTCAGGCATCTGGCCAATCTCTTCTTCTAAATCCTTTCTCAAAATGCTGATTCTATCAGGAGCCGTTAACTAATTTCGATTTTTAATCATTTTCAAAAAGTAAAACATACCTTTTTGAAGTAGACTCTCTCCTCTTGTGCCCCATATAAGATTTAAATTTTTTTTAATAAGTTTTACTATCTTTTTTTTAATATTTAATCAAACTTTTTTTTAATTTTTAAACCTACTTGCATTATTTTAAAAATAAAACATATTAAAACTAATTAAAATATTAAAAAAAATTATATATTTGGATTCTACGCTTTGGGCTCTACAAGGTATTTTTATTTGCAAAAGATCAATCGACTAAATGCTCTGTCAGGATAGATGTTTTCGAGATCTAAGAGAAATGATAGGTTAGGCGCCATGTAGGATGTAGGCATTTTCGATCGACGATGTTTTGGTGAGAAGGTTTTAATCCAAGCCTCGGCAGTATTGAAATAGAACTGTCATCGGCTGAAAATCTATCGAGTTAATAACAACCCATTGAAAAAAGTCTTGACAAAAATTTATCTCTCTATTTCTCAAATTAAAATTCAAAAATAACAAATATTTTGAAATATTCGACTATTTTCTATTAAAGAAGGTTTATTTTGACATTTTAGAAGGTTTATAATTTTAGAAATTTACAAGACTTATTTCGGCAAAAGAAAAGGCATTTGGACAAGAGGAGAGATATTTTTAAGGTATGTATTGACCTTCAACTTATTTAATTGATTATGTTTTTATGAAAAATGCATTTGAAGTTTGTTTTCACTATTTTTTTTATTAAAATATTAACATCAAAGAAATATTTGTAGAAATATATTTATAAAGAATTATATAGAAAGAAGATTATTTTATTTTATTTACATTATTTATTGAACAATTATTTTATTTACTTAAAAATTGTTGGAATATAAATGCATTTGTTGTTTTCACTATTTAAATTCTTAGTTTTTATTATTATTGATCACCAATTCTATGTTATTCCATTCTTGTTCTTACATGTGCTCCTTAAATACCTATGTTTTATTAAATTTACCTTTGCTTTTACTTTTATTTCCAATATATATACATAAAATAAGCATACTTATGGAATTAGTAAATTTATATAAAAAACATCAAAGATATCATTATCAAGAAGTTTAATTTTTATTTATTTATTTGAGAATTATATATAATTTTAAGTGTCTCTTATGTAAAATTATATATTTATAAAGAATTATTTCAAGAGAATTATATATAATTTTATTTGAGAATTATATAGAATTTTATACACATGTATGTATTATTCAATTAAAAATATTTTATGTTTTGCATGTTTATGTTTATTAAAGAATTTTGTTTAAATATTTTATGTTTATGTTTTGCATCTAGTTACAAGCTTTTAAAAATATTTATGCTATATTACATGCACATGTTTCATGGAAAGCTCATGTGTGTAAAAATTTGTATGTAGGCACGAATTCAAATTTGAGTGTAATTTGTGATGGAAAATCCAAGGGCTAGATTGAGGAAGTATGATCAAACACGAGTAAGACAAAGAAAGAGAAAAGCAGATGAAGGAACATCTACTAAAAAACAACCCATAGAAAATATTGATGATCAAGGTGACGTACAGGTACAAGAACAAACTGAACCTAGCACTAATATAAATTTTTTGGACTATGGTATGGAAAATTTGATGGAGATGGATGAAGATTCTCTTTTCAATAATATTTCATCTAAAGATATGTTATCTGAAAGCACATTAAAATTATACTCTAAAAAAATATGGGATGAATTTTTTGAAGATAAATCTCTAATTGGAAGAGCATAGTTAATTGCAAAGTTATTTAGACGAAAAGAAATGACCCTTGTTTTGGAGTTGTTAGGGGTTGATAATAGGAAAAGGTCATTAGATTTAAAACAGACAATTGTTGAAAACCTACAAGAAGCATTAGAATGTATTGAAAAGAAGAGTCGATCTAGTGATTTAAGTGTTGCACGTAGAGCATTGATGACTGTAATTTCTAGGAAGAAATTATCACATAGAAGACAAGTTCAAGCAATTTCTGAATTACTAAATGTTTCTAGGAGAACTGTTCAAAGATATATTGAAAAGGGAGATGAAATAGATAGAAAAATTGAGAAAAATTGGGTAAATATTTGTAGGGTTCCTCGAAAAGATAGAATTTCAGAAGATGTAAAGAAACAGGTAGTTGAATATTGGACCACCCACTCTCGTGTTTCTTCCAATAGAAGGGACACTATACAAATAATAGGTGATGATGGTACAAAAATGTCTCATCCAAAACATTTTATAGATACAACACAAAGTGAACTTTTTGAAGCATTTAAACAAGAATTTTCAAATGTGAAGATTTGTCAAAGGATGTTTGAAACACTATGACCATCATTTGTACGTATAAATAAAGTACGTGAATGTTGAAATCATGTTGAATTTGATCTACACCTACAATCATATAGAAAATTTATGGCAGCAATTGATCAAAATTTAGCCATCCCTGGAAGCACAACACAATTTGTGAAGTCTCTTCTATGTGAAAAATCATAGAATTCGGATGAATTCAATGTTCAGTGTATAAAAAATGTATGTAATGATTGTGGAGATTTGAAGAATCTTTTACATGTTGACAATAATGAAATGCAAGTTACTTGGAAGAGATTTGAATATGAGACATACTTAATGAAGTCAGGAGTTGAGGCCAAAAAAATGTTCTCAAAGAGAGTGGATTGCCTTACAATAAATTCATGAGTAAATTTCGCAATATCATATAGCCACATATCCAACATTGTCATGGTGCAAGATGGCAAGCTAAGCAATTTCGTTATTCAAAGAATTGTTTTCCACCAAGTTGTATTCTCTCTATTGTAGATTTCTCTGAGAACTATACATTTAGTCCTCAAACTGAGATCCAAAGTCAATATTATCATTCAGAGCAAGTTGTAATCTTTGTGCAAGTTTGCTACAGGCATGCAGAGTCAGCAGCCGATGGAATACAAAGTAGCAAAGATGATAGAATTATCATCAAAGAGGTTCACTTTTATATCAGTGATGATACAAATCATGATAGAAGCTATGTAGCTCATTGTTTCAAAAAAAATTTGAAGACCTAAGATGACGTGGCATAAATCAAGAACAACACTGGATATGGTCTGATGGATGTGTTGCTAGGTATATTGTTTTTTAAATTATTTTTATTTAATTTATATTTACTTTTAATTTTGAGACTTAAATTGTTTGATTGCTTAAATCTATATATATAATTACTTTTTTGAAGCTAATTTGGTTTTCAAGTGTTTAATTATTTGTAACTTCATAGGATAATTTAAGTCTGCAAAAGCCTTTGTTTGTTTGGTTAAGTAGTCAACATGCTAGATGCAACACCAATTTTTTGTGGAATTTTTATGAAAGTGGACATGGAAAAGGAGAGCACGATGGAGCAGGAGCATGTCTGAAGCGTGCACTTCGTCAACATGAACTTGCTAGTATGTAAAGTTTTCACCATATATATATATATATGCTCAATTTAGCTTGATATTTTTTAAAAGATTAGATATATATATATATATATATATAAAATAAATTAAATTCTTTTAAGTTCCTTGAAAGTAATAGGCGACAAATTGTGCCAACTTGTGTGTAACTTGTAGGTAATGCCATACGGAATGCAAACAAAATTGTTGAATGGTGCAAAATTCATTTTTTTGCTCGCGACTCAACATACAACGCACGGTATTTTTGGGAAGTTATAGGTACATGTCTAGTCAAAATTTGTTAAAAATTTGAATTTCTAAGTTCAAGTACATACATGATTTCAAATTGAATTTTCAAGTTTGAATTTAAAAAGATATTGATTGATCAAATCCTTATAATTTTCAAGCAATTCATGGTATTAGAAATCTGCATCAAATCATGACAACAGGGAGTAGTAGGCCTTATGCAATTAATGTGAGAGAAAAATCATGTTTTTGTATTGATTGCATTGAGGAAAATGCAAATATTGATCAATGTGAGAATATTAGAGATGGGTATGTTTCACAATGGGAAATGAAACAATTAATATCAATGCCTCCTTTTGCTGAAGATGACAATGTCGATGTCTATGATCCACTATATTCAGTTGATTACGAACGTGTATCTAATTTAGTTGTTACAGGTATGGAAATTGATTAATTTAGTTAAAATCAAGATTTAAATTTTTATATATATATTCTATGTTTAAGTAAGTTTCAAATATAAAATATAAATTTTTACAACTTTTAAATGTATAATTTACTTAAATATGTATATATGTGGTGTGTGTACAGGAGATATTTTCGTTGTAGTTGCAGATCCTGAAAATGTGGAAGGTGTAGATTACTATCTACTAAGATGTATGCAACCAAAAAGCAAATTGGTCGAATCGATGACAGATGGTGATGGACAAGAGTATCCCATTGGATTAGTCGTTATTGAAGGCAAATATTATCAACAAATAAAGATAGATAAAAATGGTATTATATTTGTTGATTATAGGCCAGGAAAAAAGGTTCTACATTACAGTCACTTAGTTTGGCAACAAAAATAAATTTAGAAACTTTACCTAAAAGAGGACGTGCCAAACAAAGTGGAGGTTGCCTATTGAAGATCATGAAAATATTTTAGAGATAATTAAAGATAGAGAGGATCCAAATTTTATGTACCAGGAGCTTTAAGTTGTTTTTTGGATATATGTACACATTTATGACTCCAAATCTATAATATATATTTGTATTGATTGGACATGTGACATGATTTAGAATGGGTTTTTTTTTTAGAATGTGACATGTATGTTAGATCATATATATGCTTGATACAAAACCTAGTGACTTTAAAAATGTTTTCATTTACATTTTTCCTAAATTCCTTTAAATCATCTAAATTTCCAATTGCATTTTTACATGTTGGACATGGTTCATTCTTTTAAGTTCACTCAAGAATCTCTAGAAATTCCTTTATATCATCTCTCTAGATTCCTTGATTGTATTTTTATGTTTGACATGGAATTGTTAAACTTTCACTTTCAAATCTTTGAATTTAAATATTTCTTCAACTCCACTTATATACATGAGCTAGATTGAATATGTTCACCACAGTCAGTCAAGTGGGAACAAGTCATCAGAAAGTTGGAAGTGTTGCTAATCATTGTATCAACCACCTTGCATAGTTGGAGAGATAGGAACCGATATAGGTTTATCGAGCTTGGCATAGAGAGAACCAACAACCATACAAAGAGAGAGAGATACCACCTATGATTTTCTATTAGATATTAGTTGGCTTGTCCCCTCATTCCCCGGGGAGGCTCAGACGTCGTATCGCCTAGTGAACCTCCCTTTGGTCGGCCTTCTGACTGAGCTGGTTATTGAATCTATGTAAAACAAAAAAAGAAAGATGATCCTCTTCTCCGACATGTGCTATTATCCTACATGCAAAGATACTAATCAATCCAATCCACATTCACTCATCAATCAATTCACATTAAATATACTCATCATCATGATAGCTCTATACTCATCATCATAGCCCGTAGTTATCATCATCATTGGTGCATCGTTAAATAAGCATTCATGCATAGAAAAGAAAGGAGAGAAGGGTCACCATTACATTTTTGAAACTAAATGGAAACTGAAACAACCAGCGGTAGATAGGCACTCTCACTTACTTAGCACTAACCTGTGGACTATATATATGCAACAATTTGTACAAAACCTAGTCTATGTTCCAATTTTGCATTTAAATTTTTTTATGTTCCACAGAATTCTTAAGTTCACATTCAAATCTTTCATTTCATTTGAACATTCAACTCCACAAACTTATATAATTATCTAGTTGATTTTGTGTTTGAGTGGTGAAGAATCTAGACATAAATGTTGTCTCTAGTTTTCTTTATTTTTTATACATTACTAATGCACGACATTCAATAATTTTAAATGATCATCTGGATTTTCATGTATCCTAATCATCACATCCTAATTTTATTATTTTCATCAGGTAAGCATCCATCATCCTAATCATCAAGTTAAGATCACTTTATCAAGTAATAACCCATTTAACCATAATCATCCTAGAATCATTTAAAAATTATCCATCTAGATCCATCTCAACCATACATCCATTCCCCATCCTTAATAAAAAATCATCACTTGAACATCAAAATTTGGTTACTTGGTCTCAATCTAGTCCATACATCATATTGTCCTTTCATCATCACCCAAAGCTTTCAACATCTAGGGACCTTATCCTTAATCTAGACTAGCATCCATTTCAAATCCAATCTCCTAATAAAAAATCACTTGACCTTATAATTTGATTTCATCTTTAATCCAAATTTGCTTAATAACATTAGCTCCTATCTTTTAAGTATAGTTATTAAATCCATTTTGTTAATGTTAGATTGTATCCAAGTTCTCTTGGTTTGGTCTTTCTTGTTCACCTCAAGGTACATTGGAATATATGAACATTGTAGTGAATCATAGTGATGGTGTTTGGGGTGCTTGAGATAGCTACATTTTGGCATCAATTTAACTTTGTTTACCATGTATAGCTTGAGACCATGTATGTAATGGTCCATATTTCCAGTACAATTAAATATGGATTGATCAATTTTTAATTTATATATAGAATTGTCATCTAGGAAGATCTAGATCTACTTGATCAATTTTTAATTTATATAGAATTGTCATCAATTTTTAATTTAATATTAAATGTGCATGACTTTCAAGATTTAAATATATATATATATATCAATTTCCAATTGCATATATATAAATGTTCCACATGGAATTCTTAAACTTTCAAGACTAGAAATTTGATTTCATTTACATTCAACTCCACTTATAGCTTACATGCTTTCTTTGAATTATATGGTTCATTCTTAAGTGAACACTTTCAAATATATATATATATATATATGATTTCATTTACATTCAACTGGACACAAGTATAGCTCATCATCTAGTTCAAGAATTATTTGCATGCACATTCAAATGAACATTTGCATTAGATTATATGGAATTATTAAGTTCATGTATAGCATGATATATGGACAATTTAAATGTATTTAACCTAGAGTGACTTTAAAAATGAACATTTAGAGCCTTAAAGAATTCAAGAACTATCATCTATTTCCAATTGCATTTTTATGTTCTACTTTAAAATATAGCATTAATCTCAAGCATATTTGCATTCAATTTTTTCTATTTCTTGACCTATTTATTAAAGATAAATTCATTTGAACTATTTATTTAAATTAATTACATGTACATGTCCATCTTTTTAAATTTACAAATAGCAACCATTAGATAGTGGAGTCCAACATTTTGATTTCACGATGTAAATTTATATATGTACAACAAGTGCATTTGAACAAACCATAATTTAAATTTAAATAAAGGTACTTGTTCCTTGCTAAATAAATAAAACCATAAACTAATAATGCACGATGTATTGATAGATGTAATGTAAGTGAACATCAAACCATAATAATGCATGTATATAACAAACCTAGATTCAAACCATAAAACATAAATGTATGAATGTGACATGTAAATCATAACAAGTATATATATGTGTACCATAAAACATAAGTACAACACATGCAAATGTTCAATACATAAATCATAAAAAGTGTCTCTAGCATGTAATAATATTATCTCAAACATGTAATACTATAAAACAAATCTAAAAGAGAGGGATGTCTGGTATGAATAGAATCATCAGATCTTTGGCCCAATCTATCCCTCAATCTCTCCCTCGACCTCTCCTCGATCCATGGCTCAATCTCTCCTTCAATCCATAGCTCGATATCTCCCTCAATCTATGGACCGATCACTCTGTTGATCCAAGATGTGTGGATCCATGTCCCGATCCAAGATCTCCCAATCTATGTCCTGAGCCTCGTCCCAACCCCTGCATGTGTTCAAGTACATAAATGTAAAATTATCTAAAATTACAATGTACTTGAGTTCAACATGTTCAAACTTAAACATCCAAGTAATTACTTTTTATTAAATTTAAATGTACCTCATTTGCATGCTTACATGTTTTGTAGGCACAATATCTCCTTTGATATCATCTTTTTCTTTCATGAAAGATGAATTTAGGCCTCGAGAATGCTATGTTTGATTAGAAACCTTGGCCTTGTAAGCATGGAATGACCTTTATTTCATCATATAATTTATTTTCTTCTTCAATGAACTTAACTCAATAGTTCACCTTTTGTAACAACTTAGATAACATAAGAAATTTGACAACTCCAAATCTGAGACTTTCAATACATTTGTGTATGTACATATATATACATTTATGTGTATGTATGTATGTGGGAGT
>VDFB02053517.1:0-12251 GCA_007258455.2 Sequoia sempervirens
TAAATGCACTTTTTTGTAACTTAAGAATATTTATATAATTATGAAAAAAAGAGGAAGAAATATAGTTGGGCATGAGAATCCTTAGAACTAGATTTACATTAAAATGAAAACTAATATTATATCAAATTTGATGGACATTATTAATAATCCATCTTAAAACTATAAAAATCCATATGCAATAAAATTTTTGTATTACAAAGCATTCATAATACATTAAAATCTATCACACTTAATCTAACCCTATTATATTTGCATTAGTAAATATGGTAAAATAAAGTGTATAGCTACAACTATACACTTACCTAAATCAATGAAAACCACCATGGAGGCATACCCTTACAAACACGTGTAATAAACCCTTCCTATGGCATGCAAGACACATTCATTCATTTATAGTTTAGAGTTTCAAAGTTTGATCCCATAGAATAAAATGAAAGTATGATAAACCTATAAAATTGGCTCAATGAGCAATCAAACCCTTGGAAATAAAAACCAACTAGTTTTTATAGATTATTTTTTTAGTTAAACCCAACTATTAATATTATTTATCTATGCAAAAATCACTCCTTTGAGATCCATAAATCCACCTAAGGCATGAGAAAGTAGTAATTTTTCCATCACCATTATTTTGGGCATTAACGACCCCCAAATCCATACTTAATATTTCAAAAATTCCCATGAAATATATAAAATAAATTTCTTGGAGATGGAATAGGAGTACCATCATTCACATCTATTTCCTAAATATATCCTCTTTGATTAAAATTCTTAACGAGCACTCATAAATTTAATTTTGTGCTTATAGTAACCATTCAAGTATTAGTGGTGATCCTAGAGTAGTTACAAGAGTGGTGGGAGCAAGTGGGAATCATTTCAAAAAATTATAGAAATTTGGAATGTAATTGGACATGAGGAAGTAAATACACAAAAAATAATGCAGAATGGATGATAGAAGTGAAGTGGGAGTGATGTTGAACTATATATAAAATTCCTACAAAGAGGGAAAGGGATGATATGGATGGAGAAGGGAATTTGTAGGGACTCAATTTGCAAGTGAATATGGAGGTGGATAAAAACAGAAGATGTAGCTAGAATTATCAATGGAATTTGAAAATAGACAAGGTAAACATAGAAATGCAATAGGAAATGATGCATGTAGAAACTATATGTGGAAGTGAAAGTGGACATAAAATTTGGTAAACTTCTATTGAGAAAGGGAATCCTAAATGTATATGGAAGGAATTTTTTTACAAACTAAAGTAGAAAGGGAATGAAGGAAGGATAAGGAAAACTTTATGAAGTGTATGTGAAAAGGAGGGGAAAAAGCAGATAGAAGATGTCTTGTTGGGTATTAGCTTAAGTGAATAAAGTAATAAGGGACTTAATAACTAACTAATGATTAATTAATTATCAAGTGATATCCTAATTACTCCAACACCCCCCTTAATATCAACTTAGGGAGAAGCTAAAAAACCCTAATGAAGAATACAATGATGGATGCATGGATGGGTCCCAACTACAAGGCTTGATGAGGTACCCATGTACAAATAAATGAATCTCTCCTAACTAGAAAAAAGAAGAAAACCACATGGGAAAAAATCCTCTCCAAAAGAGAGAAAATGAATTGATTGCACTAGTAAAAGAAGGATAGAAGGAGGACTCAATATGACCCCCCAAAGACTACGTCTATCACACAAGTATAATAGATGTCCCCTCGATAGAAGAGAGAAAATGGGGATATGAATCCATCCATAATGAAAGAGTTCATGTGCCAATGATGAATTCTTGAAGACAAAACACAATCCACTACTTGAAAACAACATTTCTCCCCTTAGGAAGAAAAAGAGCCACTGGTGATTGGAGAAGCCAATTTGAAAATATGGGAGAATCAGGAATCAAAATATAAATGATGTGTGCCTCTAAAAAGTGCTCAAGTGTCCACATGTTGAAATGAGATGATGTCAATCCAGAAACCCTTGAAGACTGATGGAGAACAAGTTGCAAAGGAAATGACGTGGTTGTCAACAAAGAGGAGATGCATGTCCTCAAAGTAATTCTCCAAATCTGTAATATAGGAATCTACAAACAAGGATGATATGTTTGCAAGATAGGAATCTCAAGTAGTTGTGTTTGGAAGAAGAGGAATGTCCCGCTACACTGAATCAATAGGGGCCAAAGATGTGGTGATACCAAGTTGATTAGGAACAATATAATATGATGATGAAGTCTCGATCTAATGAGTGGGAACATGAAGACAAGTCTCTAAACCATCAGAACATGCAAGACCTGTGATATACTCAAGCTCCTTTAAAGTATCATCATCAAAGGGTATGCAATCTAAAATAGGATCCTCTAGGTATGGAGAGATATGAGGGTCTCCACATGGATCTCCCAAAGTTGAGTCCAAAGTGTATGAAGATATTTTTTGGATCCACAAAAGCATCTGATATGCCTTCGGTATTGAATAATGTGGAATGTATTGTTACCCAAGAAGGTTTTTGTACCATTAAATATTTCTCATACGTTAAAAACCACCCCTATAAAAAATCAGGTCTAATGATGATCCAAAATCAATCAACCATGGTCCATCACTTGCATGCATGAAATAAGATGTAATAAATACATCTCCAAAGTCCTCATCTAAGGTCTTAAAATTAAAACAACTATTGGATTCAATCTTAGCCTTCTTCTCATTGAAATTTTTCTTTATATGGATTATTTTAACACAATTCCAACATTTTACCTTTGACTTACCTAGAGAATTAGATCTACCCTTAAAATTAGATATCTTATCTGAACAATCAATTTTGTGGTGTCTATAGGCTTCTCTTGCACTCTTAGGATCTTTCACCTAAAAGGAAAGAGATAAAACCCTAAAATTGAGGTGGTTCACTCAAACTAAGGAATGAAAGATGGAATTATGACTAAATAGAATGATCTAAATGCAACTAAGCTATGAAATTTATTTATTATGAATTCAAAACTAATGAAATATGCAATGTTTGAAAACATAGTGAGATATGAAAAAATGAACTAAAACATGAACAAACACAAACAGAACTGAAAGAGACTGAACATAGTGCACCTAGGAATTCAATGCTGAATCTGGAAGGCTTTGAAAACTGGCAAAAATTATTGTAAATCACTAGGGGGACTCATTTTCCATTGGCTGATATGGACCAATCTCACATCGACAAAACACTAAACTGTTTTCTATTACCGGAATTGGATTCTGACAAAATGAACTTTTCTAGCCCTAAGGTGGGACTCATTTTCCACTAATGGAAAATTAGTCCTCCTCCAAAACTTTGTGAAATCAAAGGTGAATTATGTAGCTCCATATATGTACTTGTCTTCATGTCGGGTTGACGAAGTCAAATCTATAGAAACCAGACTGTAGGTTGTCTCCAAGCTTAAAATAGGGTTTAGTTGACTTGAAACACTTTGTTGACTTGTTGACCACCTTTCGACACCTAATTTCTTGACAAATTTACATACAAAAGTCTGCAAACACACATGAAAAAGGGGGGAAATGGTTAAGGGTTAGAGTATAAGGATTTACCTTGATCAAATCTGATGCAGAGTGAGAGGATTTCACAATTCAACTTATTAGAACATATTTCACAACAATGGGTTTCAACTCATTTACCCATTCTACAAGGCAACTTTTTTGACAATTTCCTTGATTTCAAGATACCAAAATAGAGTTATGTACAAAATTCTTGTAAAATCAGAAACAAATTGAAATATCAGCAATGACCGATTTAAAACCATCTCCCGCCTTTGACAACTCAAAATGAATCAAAAGTAGATTGTTCAAATCAAAGATTAGCCCATTTAGACCTCTTCAATAAGCAAATTTACATTTCCCAAGCCATTTATCTTTGTTACCACTTCATACAAGCATAAATAGGTCTGAAACTATTAGAACCTCACCCAACTCACACGTTATTTAACAAACCCAGCTTTAAAACCACCATTTTCAAGTGCAAATTAACATAAAATCCTCTTTTCCACTTAGGGCCTTTGAAACCTTATCAAACATTTACATACACCCATAAAACTTTGGAATCTCAAATAAAATGTTAAAAAATACCTTAATTTTTTTTTTCAAGAGTTTTCAATGGTGAAAACTTAATATATGGATTTTTCTTCAAAATTGGAACCTTAATTTCGAATTGTATACGGAAGATTCGGACATTAGACAACTTAAACACCTTTAAAAATTTCCTACGTGAAAAAACTTTAAATTAAATTATCTTTCCATCAATGTGGTTGCAGGGCTGCAATTAAACCGTAGGCAAGTCCGCATAACTCTCGAGCAAGAGATTTCACCGAAAACATAGAAAAATAAAACTTGATTTCTTCATTTCACCAAAATCTTCCACTAACCTTGAATTCGACCATACACATTGTTTATAATTTTTGAACATCAAAAACAACCTATATAACTGACCCAAACCAACCTCCTAACTACTTGACTCCACCAAATGCACTTTTTTTCATTTTTACAATATAACAACTTTTAACAAAATATGCAATTTTTGCATTTTTGACTCCAAAGACCCTCCAAACAATTAAAATGCTATTAGATAGTCCCAATGGACCCTAAAACATCTAAATCCATTGAATCTTATTACAAATTTGAAAATTGACTCTTCATGTGCCATTTAACAACATTTGACATTTTTTGCAAATTAGACAAAATGACTACATAACTTATCCAAATACCTATAAAATGACTCAAATAAATTTAGATGGTCTTTAAATACCTTATTGAATGACCCCTAAGCACTCTTTAAACATTCTTTTACATATTGGCCTCACGGAGGCTTGAATGCAATAAGGTGCTCCTGCACCATTCTCCCCTTGAAGAAAAAACTCAAGTCCCTTGAGGGAGCAAAATGTAAAACACCTGAAAAAAGAAATGAATTTTCACCACCTACAATTACAAAAAAGTTGCATCTTCATTTTGACCCATGGCTTTGTTTTCCTTGAAATCATAAGCACAAAAAGTGAGTTGTGCCTGCCTATCATCATATCATCTTGTGCATGCTCACACTCATCCATACACTCTATGCCTTGATTTTCCTTCTGCTCTATCAACCAAAATGTCTCTACATTTGTTGTCTCAAGATAACCACAAACTTCTACATGGAGAAAACTGAAAATGCCATTAGTCTCATCATGAAACAATGAAGGAAATATCTCATTTTCATACCTTGGTGGCTCAATTTGTAACTGCAAATCTATTTCACCTTTGTCCTCTTCTTCTTCAGGTGTAGGCACCAACTCTTCATCATCTTCTTCTACTTTTACCATTGAATCTTCTACTACATTTGTTGTCTTCATGTCCCAAAGGTCCATTTCTTGTGCATATACCTCAACAACATCATCTATACCTTCACTCTCATCATTAGAGTACCATATATAACCTACATCATATCCTTGAAAATCTACATATATCTCATTAGCAAACAAATCTGCAACATTGTCATTATCAACCTTATTATCAACAACATCTTGAGGGTCATTACCAACCTTATCAACAACCTCAACAACCTTCTCTACTTGTTCATCAAAAATTTCATCAACTACTTGATTACCAACAACCATATCATTCATCTCAACATCAATGTGTTCTTCAACAATCAAAGAAGTTTGTTCATCTTCAAACATAATTAGAATATCATGCATCTCAACCTGTAACTTACTTTTCTCAACAAACTTTACCTTTTCCTCATTTGCTTCCATCTTTGCTTGTCTTTTTCTCCTTTGAATAATCTTCTCAATAGGCCATGTGACCCCTTTCTTGATCTTCAAGTGCCAACTTGTAACTCTTTTGAGCAATTGATCTATCCTTTGCTTTAATTCTTCAATCTCTTTTTGCCTCATCTCTTCCTCTTTTCTCTTCCTTTCTTTTTTTTCCTCTTGTTTCTTCTTTTTCCTCTCATCCTCTACCAAAAAATGTATTCCCAATCTTCTCACCAAATCCATCTTCACAAGCAAGTCTCTCCTTGCTTCTATTCAACTTTTCTCTGCCTTTCCTTGGCAACAATCAGGTTCTTTTTAACCTGCACACAACCACAACACAAAACCGCAAACCAAAACTAACCCAGACCTTTTGCTAGGCTCTAATACCAATTTGATGCAGAGCAAGAGGATTTCAAAATTCAACTTATTAGAACATATTTCACAACAATGGGTTTCAACTCATTTACCCATTCTACAAGGCAACTTTCTTGACAATTTCCTTGATTTCAAGATACCAAAATAGAGTTAAGGCACAAAAATTCTTGTAGAATCAGAAAAAAATATTAAAAAATAGCAAATGACTGATTTAAAACCATTTCCCAACTTTGACAACTCAAAAATGTGAACTTCTAAAAGTAGATTGTTCAAATCAGCATTTAGGCCCATTTAGACCCCTTCAACAAGCAAATTTACATTTCCCAAGCCATTTATCTTTGTTACCACTTCATACAAGTATAAATAGGTCTGAAAAACCATTAGGAACCTTCACCCAACCTTTGTTAATGTTATTTTAACAAACCCTAGTTTTAAACCACCATTTTCATGCAAAATTAACACAAAATCCCTCTTTTCCAGCCTAGGGCCTCCTTGAAACCTTATCAAACATTTACATACACCCCTGTAACTTTGGAATCTCAAATAACATGTTAAAATAGACCTACAAACCAATTTTAAAGAGTTTTCAATGGTGGAAACTTAAGATATGAATTTTTCTTCAAAATTGGAACCTTCATTTCTGAACAGGGCTGCTGGGAAGATTCGACCATTAGACAACTTAAACGACCTTTTAAAAATTTCTGGTAAGAACAAAAAACTTCGTAAATTAAATTATCTTTCCATCAATGTAAGTTTCAGGGCCGTACTAAACCGTAAAAGTCCGTACAACTCTCTGGAGCAGCAGATTTCACTGAAAAACATAGAAAAATAAAACTTTGATTTGCTTCATTTCACCAAAATATTCAACTAACTCTTGAATTCGACCATGAACATTGTTTATAATCCTTGAACATCAAAACCAACCTCCTAACTACTTGACTCCACCATTTGCACTTTTTTGCATTTTTACAATATAACAACTTTTTACAAAATATGCATTTTTTGCATTTTTGACTCCAAAGACCCTCCAAACAATTAAAATTCTATTATATAGTCCCAATGGACCCTAAAACATCTAAATCCATTGAATCTTATTACAAATTTGAAAATTGACTCTTCATGTGCCATTTAACAACATTTAGCACTTTTTGCAAATTAGACAAAATGACTACATAACTTATCCAAATACCTATAAAATGACTCAAATACATTAATATGGTATTGAAAGACCTTATTTAATGACCCCTAAGCACTCTTTAAAAATTCCTTTATATATTGGCCTCATGGAGGCTTGAATGCAACAAGGTGCTCCTGCACCATTCTCCCCTTGAAGAAAAAACTCAAGTCCCTTGAGGGAGAAAAATGTAAATCACCTGCAAAAAGAAATGAATCTTCACCACCTACAATCACAAAAAGTTACATCTTCATTTTGACCCATGGCTTTGTTTTCCTTGAAATCATAAGCACAAGAAGTGAACTGTGTCTTCCTATCATCATATCATCATGTGCATGCTCACACTCATCTATACACTCTATGCCTTGATTTTCCTTCTGCTCTATCAACACAAGTCTTAGCCTCTAATACGACGGACTTCATGGCTTTATAAACAAAGCAAAAAATGCCAAGTTTTCTCATTGACCACATATTGAGATAGGGTAAAACTCTAAAACAACAATGGGAAGCAAAACAAAATATTTATCTCTTTGTGAAGCTTTTGGAAGAAGCTAAAATGCCGCTTAGGGTTTGTTGAGAAGCTCAGGAAAGGTTTTCAAGGAAGATTTTGTACAGAGGCATCTTTGTTTGCATTTCGTTGATTTCTCGTAGTCAATGTGTTGTTTTTGAAAATAAATCTGAATGGAAACCTTTATGTTTATGACTTTTAGGCCTCATAGGCCACAACATCTTGTATTTCACACTATTCCGAATACTTTTTTTTGCAAACTCATTTTATTTGCATGTCAAATTGCATCATATTGTTGAAATTTATGAAACTTAATGGAGGTTTCTAGAAATTTAACTATGGAGATTTCGTGAGTAAGTATTTTGAAACACTTTTCCACTTAACTTCTGGAGAAATAAGAGCTCAAAGTGGGGCCATTCCAGTATTAAAAAGTTCATTCTCTGTATTTATTTCAGACATTTCCACATATATATGCCATTTTAAAGCTTTTATGTATTTTCTTTGTCAAGCTTCAACTCTTGGGCTACGACCATGAATATTCTTTGTAGAAACTAGAAATCATCATCTATTTATTTTCTATCTAGGCATGGATTCCATACCTTTTGGGGTTTGATATTATTATTGTTACGCAGGACGAAACCTACATCAAACCCTCAGTTGAAAATTCTCTTCCTTTGTCTTTTCTGGAAGATCCATTGTATTGTTTTGTAGAAAAATATGAGTTCATTTCGAACTCAGTGGCCCAATCCCTTAAGCTTTTTTGGGTCTCCATACTTAATAACCCTGGCCGTGAATTAACATTTATATTCTTCACTTGCACTTCTGAAAAGTATAAAAAGATCTCACCTTTCAATGGTTGTGGCCAGACATGTCTTTAGTAGATAATTGAAGAACTTGTTTTATCATTAGTTGTTATGGCCTGTAGATTCCATTTTTCTGATGAGCCATAGCTGCGGCCACATTTTCATGTTGGTCATGAAAATTTGTATGGAGTTTATCTAAACCCATATCTTCCATTCATGTTTTATGGTTTTCTAGGTACAAAATTCACAAGGGTTCCATTGGTTGAAGATATCTTTTTATTCTTCTATTTTGAAATCTCATTTTATATGCTGAGTTATTTTTCTCCATTCTATGTTATTCCAAACCTTGTGTCTTCATTGTATTTTCCAGATTTTATGATTGTTTTCATAACCACAGTCTCATGCAAATGTAGAGATACCAATTTAGATATCAAAAACCCAATAAGAAGTGCAGTTTGATTCCTATGAGTGAATTCAAATGTTAGCTTAAAGACAAAACATATTGCTTTGTTCTCACAAGACTGCCTCTTTTATATGGAAAACTATCTCAATATTTTCACTTTGTATATTACTTTAAAACTGCTGGTATATTTTTTGTATTGGACTGTCCCTTTATGATTGTGATTATATTTTATAGGAAGACTTTTCTCTGTATTGCTCAATCTTGTACAATATGCTCCCTCACTATAAACCCTGTTTATCAATAGAAGAAAGCTTACGCTCTCCTTTGGCTGCTTATGAGACTACTCTTCAAGGCTTCCTCAATATCATAAACCATCTACAGGCTATATTCACATTATGCCTTCATGAAATAACACATTAATGTATTTATGCAACTGCTTTTGATACATATTATTGCAAACATCCTTATGATTTCCCCGATACATTATGTTATTCAGGATGTTGAATAAAGTTCATTCCCATAAATGATGTACACTGTTTGAGTAAAACATAAAGATGAATTATCTTTCAATGCTTCAGAAACATAACAAAGCAGCATGTTGGGCTCAACCCTTGTGGGAGCCATAGTTTAACCCCACATACTGATATTTAAATGAATTAAAACAACATAACTTTTCCTATATCTTCACATGAAGTAAACAAGTTAGAAAAACATGTACATATGGCAGATATGTATGATTTTCCTGTGTTTCTTGATCATTCCGATGATGCTATCTGTTTTAGTGCACTTGAAGATCACATTGTATGTTTATAGAGGTATGTGCATATCAGGATTTAAGACCTTTCATTGCTCTAACACAATTTTCTCTTTTAGACGTAGGAAACTAGGAGCAACAAGGACAAGGCAACTGGACACAAGACAAGCACATAATTGAAGATGTAGGACAACTCTGTTGAGACCATTCATTCAAGCAATGGTTGGTCCTTCTTCCTTTTATGTGCATTCCTTTTCTTTAATATCTATAAATATACAATGTTTTCTTTCCTCTATTTTAAAACAGTTAGTCTCATGGCTTGTGTGAGACCTTATGCATTTACATTGTTAATAAAGATTACTTTCTTGAAAAGACTTGAACAATCTTTCTTCTTTGTTGTATGCATCTGTATGAATAGAATCTACAATCTGATAATGTAATCTTTCTGAATTTGTTCATGCACTTGAAATGCAATATAACAGAAGTAAAATGTACCTTAACCTTCTCAAACTACAAAAGCTCCACCTGATTGAGCTATTAGTGAAATAGAAAATATTTTTGTGACATCTCACATATGTTTCGTCAAGAATATCTTGACCAGCTTCCTAGGCTCGTCATTGGGCACGGTCACTTAGAAACTAGTTATGACCTTGTAATCAAGCAGAAATAGTGTGAAAGACACTAAGAAACTTTTTCAAAGAAAAGACAATCAAGGAAAACTACTTAACCTGTAAGGCTAGAACAACACTTAGAATTCAAATTTGCATCTAAACTATGGTGCAACAACACTTATTAAAAGCATAAACTCCTAACCTAGTATGTACAGGTTAGATCAAACCTCAAAAAAATGTTTGAGGTGTATCTCATTAACTGGGATAGGCATAATTTCTCCATTGATCTTTGATAACTAGAATGCATTGTGCTCCTTCCACTCAGTAATGATAAATGGGCCACTTCAAAAGTTATCAAACTTAGTGTGCTTTCCTGGCCTACTTTTCAATTCATCCCATTTAAGTACAACATCACCCTCTCTGAACACTTGGGGTGTTGCTTTCTTATCAAAGACTCTCTTTTTTTGAAGTTGATGATACTCCAAAGATTTCATTGCTTTATCTCTTGTCTCTTCTAGCTACATGAGCTAAGCATATCTATGGACATTGGATCTTTCTCTTCAAACATTTCCAGCTGATGTACAATATCAAGAGTTGGTAGCTCTATAAACAAAGGAAATCTTGACTCTTTTCCATAAACAAGTACATATGGAAAATTTCCAATAGACCTTTTTGGGGTCAGTCTATCCACCCACAAGGCAGATTTTAGCTTATTGTGCCAAACTCTCTTATTATCTTCCATAGTTATTTTGATAATTCTGATCAGATTCTTGTTTGTGCTTTCAGCCAAACCATTACCTTGAGGGTAATAGTTAGAAGATGTATTCAAACGGATACCATTCTTAACATCACAATCAATAACTCTTAATCCAATAAATGCAAGAGCATTATCTGAAATGATTGATTTTGGAACACTAAACCTAGTTACTATATCATCATAAAAGTTCAAAACAAATGACTCATTGGCTTCTTTCAAGGCCACTTCTTCAGTCCATCATGTCAAATAATCAATTGTTGCAAGTACCCACCTATGACCTACACTTGAAGGTGGATTTATGGGTCCAATAAAATCAATACCCCACCTCATGAAGGGCTTCTCCACTTGAATAGGATGCAAAGGAAAAGCTAGCAACTTTTCCTTGCTTGCAAATAAAGCACATTTTACACACTTCCTTACCCAAACATGGGCATCCTTAAACAAGCTTGGCCAATAATAATCAACTCTCATTACCTTCCATGCTGTTGTTCTTGGGGAAAAATGACCACCTGCAGTTCCATCATGGAACTCATGAAGCACTTTCTTAGCTTGATCATTATCAATACATCTTAACATAACACCATTTAGATCTTTTCTAAAAGGTATTGTTAATTAGTACATATGGAATAGACTAAAGTCTGAAATACCTTCATTTAGCTCTGTCAAAACTTGGTGGACACTCACTAGTCTACAAAAAGTGAGTCATATCATGCACCCAACCTACTACTAATGTAGGTGCAACATTCTGAGAATCATCAGTATTAACCAAAAACATCTATTTCTATTGTCTCATCATTTTCTAGTGTTGAAGCTAGTTATTCACAGAGTCCTTTACCTCTTACAAGCTTTGTGAACTTGATATCAACATCATACTCCATGAATTTAGTAATCCATACAACTCTCTTCTGATTGAGATCTTTACTCAACAGGAACTCCTTTACACTTGGATGTGCAACCATTAAATGAATTTTATTATTGGAAATTAATGGCTTAAAATTTTTTAGACTTCTTATGACAACAAGAACATGCTTTTCAACAAAGTTGTATCTTAACTCATAATCATCTAAACCTTGACTGAAAAAGGCTATTGGCTAATTATACCATCATTATTT
>VDFB02053518.1:0-65601 GCA_007258455.2 Sequoia sempervirens
TACATGTTGGCACACAAAATAAAACTCATCACCAAAATCAATCCTCTCAAGTACTTATTATAAAAGGAAATGCTCATAGGAAGAATGGAAAAATGGGCGATGATACTATCAGAATACGACATCGAATATGTGGAGAGGAAAGCAATCAAAGGCCAAGTCATCGCAGATCAACTTGCAGAAGTACCAATCTATTCCGAAAATCCTCTCGTCTCAGAGTTTCTAAATGAATCTATTTTCAATATCAACGTAACGGACCACTGGAAAATGTACTTCGATGGCTCATACACACAACATGGATCAGGTTTTGGCATCTTCTTCATCAGCCCGAAAAGGGATTGCATACCAAGGTCCTACAAACTGGCATTTCCTTGCACCAATAACATTGCAAAATATGAGGCTTTAACCATAGGTCTCAGAATAGCAGTGCAGTGGAACATTATAGCTCTAAAAGTATACGATGACTCCCAATTAATAATAAATCAAGTGAATGATGAATACCAGACCAAGGATGACAAGCTCACTCCATACAAGAAATTGGTGGAAACTCTTAAAGAATCCTTCATAGAAATAACATTTGAGCAGATTCCTAGAACCAACAATAGAGTAGCAGATGCCATGACAACAATTGGATCTTTACTGGATATTCCCCACAACGTTCCAAAATATGAATTCTTGATTGAGCAACTTCTCGTGCCTGCATTCGAGGTACCAGAGTCAGAATTTGTGTGCGAAATCGTTGGTCCCGGTGATCCTTGGTACCACGAGATTTACACATACCTTCGAATAGGAGTCATACCTGCCGACTTACCATCAAACCTAAAATGAACCTTTGTGAAAAAGGTATCCAGATTTGTCATCCTAGGAGCATAGAAGGAACCCTACTACGCTGCTTAAATGTTGAGGAGGCATTAACCACTCTAACTAAAGTACATAATGGTATATGTGGTTCACACTCGAGTGGAATGACCATAGCCAAGAAACTGCTGAGGATGGGGTATTATTGGCCCACAATGGAAAGAGAAGCAACGACTATGTCAAAAGGTGTCTAGAATGTTAGCAGCACGAGGACCTCATCCATGCTCTAGCTCAAGAGCTTCATCCTATCATCACACCATGGCCCTTTTCGCAGTGGGGACTTGATCTCATTCAAAAAATCAGCCCCACTTCATCCAATGGCCACAAATTTATCATAACCACCACAGAGTACTTTACTAAATGGGTGGAAGCCATACCCATGACATACATAACTAGGAAGCAGATTTGAAAGTTCATCCTGAACTATCTCATTTTCCGCTATGGTGTTCCACAAGCCATTATCTTAGATAATGGGACACCATTTAAGAATCAGGAGGTTCATGACTTATGCGAAAAATTCAAAATCGAACATTGCTTCTCCACCCCATACTATCCCCAAGGAAATAGCCAAGCAGAAGCTACAAAAAAAACCATTCTAAAAATCTTCAAGAAAAAAGTCAATGACACAGGTTGTGACTGGCACTTACAGCTTAATCCCACCCTCTGGGCCTATTGAACTAGCATTTGCACACCCACTGGTGCCACCCCTTTCTCTTTGGTCTACAGATCAGAAGGAGTACTCCCCATTGAGATCAAGATCCCATCACTTAGGATATCACTACATAACCTCATCATAGATGAAGAGCACCGAGTATCAAGATTGAATGAGCTGGAGCTACTGGATGAGTGACAGATAGATGCTTTGAAACATTTGCAAGTTTATCAGAATAGACTAAAAAGGAGCTACAATAGGAAAATCTGAAGCAAGACCTTCCAAGTCAAAGAACTGGTATTAAAATAAAATCAGAAGAATGTCCCAAACCCAAGTAGCAAAGGAAAATTTAAACCCAATTGGTTGGAACCATTCGTTATCAAAACAAGTTACAAGTCAGGGGCATTTCAGTTATCAACACCCGAAGGGGAACCTCTGCAAGAGCCCATGAATAGCTCTCATCTCAAAAAGTTTTATGCCTAAATCTTTCAAGGTATAGAACCAAAAAATCAAAAATATCAAAAAATGTCCTTAAAAAATGGTTGGCAAGCAGGTGTCTTGGTGACAACAAAAAAATAAAAAATCCAAAAATAGGAAAAGGATTGAAAATATAAAGAGAAAATTGTCCTCTAGTGAAAACCACTTGGCACTTTGGAAAAATTTTGGTGAAACTCTATAAACAAGCGCCATGTAAATTAAGCACTTTCCATCCACTGTGATCTTTTACGAATTTTGTTCACCACATCATCCATTATGCTTCCATCATCCATCGATTCGTGTCTCTATCCATCACTATCCACTCACATCCGCATCTATAGTTTGGTCCTACTATATCACAGATCCCTCCTAGTACTACTCGGCCCATCCTCAAGGTTAGTTTGTCCTGCCTTTATCAGAGTAGTCTATTACATCACGTTGGGGGCATGTTCTCATTGGATCGGATTCGTGTATATTCTTAAAATCAAAAAATCAAAAAATCAAAAAACATCATAAAATCAGAAAATCCAACAACATCAAAAAATCATCAAAATCCCAAAACATGTCAAAAAGTTAGTCAAAAAATAAAAAAATGAAGTTTTCTTGTTGAACTACGTCATCTCTAAGCTTGAATGTAGGCAAGGTTGATCTTTGATCATCCCCCGAGACATTTAGGTCAGTCCTTTAGGAGTCTTTCATAATAAAATGACATTTCATCATGTATATCTTCATCTGTAAATCGGTCAACTCGTCAGTCGAACTACATGGTCTATGTGTGTATAACGTAGGCAAGGCTAATCTATTGATCAGCCCTCGAGGCCCCTAGGATAGGTCTTTAGGTTAGTCTCTTGGTCAAAATCTCAGAAAATCCCAAAACATTCAAAAAATCAAAAATCAAAACATTTGCAAAATCTCAAAAACACCAAAAACAGCCTCAAAACATCTCAAAATGTCAAAAACATCCAAATATTTGAAAAAATCCATCCATCTCATCTCGCCTACACCCGCAATAACATCACTCATAATAAATGATCGCCATCCTCAATCTTTGGTAAGACAATCAGAAACAAGTCTAGCAAGTTGAAAGTGAAAACTCAAACTATCAAGTCTTAGGTGTAAGTCAGTGCGTAAACAAGTTGGTCAACTCTTTGTATCGGTAACTCATCATCCAATTGGTCCCATATCAATCATTTGAAAGAAAACTTTGGATAAATGAAATGGTGTGCTGCCATCCACTAACATGTCCTAGGATGAATCCTGCCTACAATGGGCATTATCTTTTGGCAATAGTTTCAGCTTTATCCTTTAAAACACATCCTCTTTTGGTTAGTGGTATTGAAGAGCATCAGCTTGTTTGTTTACTTTGTCTTTATCTTTTGACTTATCTTATTGCGCTCATTCCAAGGAATTCTCAATGATATCCCAAGAGAGGATTTAGAGAAATAGGAATGGGGCAACAATCATTATCTTTTGTCTGATATGTTTTTTAGACGTTTTTGTAATATAACCTTGGCGAATACTTGCTTTGTTAGGTATGTATGGAGGAGGTTTTGGAAAACTTGTTGACTATTGCATTGATAGGTTTACCTTTCCATGTTTTGGTCCGAGGTGTTTAAAACTTCTAAAATCCATCCTAGCAAGGTTTTCGTATGTCAAGTGTGAACAAAGATACTCCTATCTATTTGTCAAGTCAAATTCCATCACACTAGGTACCATGCCATCCTGGTTTGCTATACCTTGATGCATCGTACCATGTGTGTCATCAAAAATAAGGAAATTGGCCCTTTGAAAATCCTAATTCCTCGGCAAGAAATCATCATCATCATCATCATTTTCATTTTCATTATCTTTTTTCTTGTTGAAATGACTTCTCTTCTTGCTCATCGCACTAACAAAAATACTATGATAATTGATCATCACCATCATCATCACCATCGTAATCGATCCTGCATCCACAAATCATTAGTATATTGCACAATAATATCATATAGGAAACACATGCATTGCATTTATATCATCATATAAACATGTTATCATAAGCATTCCTTATAGATAAGCACATCCATTTTATTGCATTTCATCCATTACATTGCATCACATTGCATTCATCGCATAAATCATTGCATAACACTCATTTACATAATCATTTCATAATCATTTTAACATTACCACCTATTGCATAATCATACATAATAGGTACATAAGCATTATAAGAGAATACATTGCATACATACTCGCATAACATCATAACATCATCTCACACATTACGTTCATGTTACATTACGCATCATCATACCACTTTGCATAGACATATCATTACATCACATTAAAATGCATCACATACATTATCATTTAATATATTTAGGATAAAAATATTTGTTATTCTAAGCATCTTAAAAAACCATCCCATTTGTATCATATTATATAAAACACGACCATCATATCGTCCAATAATCATCCATGTCATCTCATAAATAGCATCATAAATCATTCATTGCATAAATCATTCCACATAAGCATAAACATACAAAATTCATTACATACAAAGCGTACATCCATCCATAATCCATTCATATATAAGCATAATTCACATAACATTTCACGTATATACCATATCATTTTGCATATTACAATCCATATCACATATCACATCACCATTTGCATCAACATAAATAGATCATCATATAGACAACATCATTGCACATCACATAAATACATCTGCATATCATAGGTCAATATAATATAGATCTGTTAGTCATAATCATTGCATAATGCATATATCATCAGAAATAAATGCATCCATAAAAGCATCAGATAACATCATTGCACAACATATAGAAGTAGAATCATCCATACATGCATAAATAAATGGTACACATCACATCACATCGCATGAAAATCATCATATCATATATATCATCAATAATTTAACTCTCATAGTACAAAATAATTAGATCACTGTACATGTATGTCAATTAGTACAAAAGGGCCCATCGGGCTATCAAAAAGGAGCCCATAAGGCACAAAAAGTATCATATCATCTCGATCAAGGTCTGTCCCCATGTTTGCTGCCCTCACCCCTGTCATCGTGACCCTCTGCTAGTCTATAGTTGGTCTGTTGCGAGTACTCTGGGACCCATGTTCCTCTGGGTACGACCTCATGATAATGCCTCCTATAGTACTCAACCTCTCGGATGACATCCCTATAAGATCGAATGGACACTATACCCTAGGAAGAGGAGGTTGACATGCTCTCTAACTATTGTCTTCGACCTAGCTCTATGGCCGCCTGTAACTCTGTAGCCTGTCTCTACTGAATAGCCTGATCCCTCTCTACCCTCGGCTGCTCTCTCTCAGCCCTATCCTGATCTCTCTTGGTTGTCACAGCCTAGACCTAAGCCTGTAGTTGTGCAATCAACGCATCCTGAGGATCCACTTGCCCTACTGGCTGCACTCGTGGTTGTACCTGAGGTTGCACCTAAGGTTGATCCTCAAACCATGGTGGTACACCTGGTGGCACCTGTTGCTAATCTGGCATCGATACATCTCCCTGCCCTAGCTAAACTGGGGGCCCAATCGGCTGGTCCTGTAGTACATCACCTCTCTGTCCTCGTCCTCCCCCTCTACCTCTAACTCTCCGTTGATTGGGGATTGCACCTGGAATAGTCAATTGTAGGGGAGGATGGAACCAATCCCTATATGCCTATGTCGTGTCTGGATCTGTAGGCCCCTGATCGTAGGCCCATGGCCAAGCCACTGACTGTTTGAAACTATCAACGGCCTCTGAGGTAGGAATATACCACCCCCATGAAACTTGTGTCATGGTGTGGGCGAAGACAACTACATAGTCATCATCAGGGTGATCCTGGGGCTCACTGAACTGACGTTGCACGCGCTCGGGCAGGTACCTCTCGATCACCGTGTGCTCCCATCCCTGCATATAATGGTCCTGGTGGGCAAAGAACAACTGCTCAGCATTGTTGGCCCATTTGGGCTGACTAAGGTACGGTCGCCATGTAAACACCTGCATCTCATCAAGGACCCTCCTCCAGTAGGGGATCTCATGCTCACCTGTGTGTGTGAAGGACACACCGCCTCTGTAGTGCCATACAAGGGGATCATCTGGCATCATCAGAATAGAAAAAATCCATGGTCTAAGCACAGCAATGTGCTCCCATACCCAAACATGAAGAAGGGTCACCCCTGCTCTGAGTGCTCTACCATCCATGTACACATACTCGTGCAGATCTCTATATAAAGATGCAAGAAGCACCAGCCCCCAAGCAAAACAAACCAGCTTGTCTCGAACCATACGCTCCCAACAATATCCCTAGCCTGGGCTGAAGTATCGTCCTCATCTGTCAAGGGAAATGAGACCTGAAATGACCACTGCAACAACTAGATGGAAGGGAGGTGCTAGGATCGTATGTCACTCGAGCTCAATCTGCCCCTTGCAAAAAATGATGTCCTCTGTGGCGAGGACTCTATGGCAAGCATCGCGCCCCTCGTCCATGTCAAAAATCACTTGCTGGTTGTGAATCAGCAATCTCAAAATACGCCAAACATCCTCTAAGGTGACGGTGGCCTTGCCAGTGGGGAAATGAAACGAAGAGGTCTCGTTGTGCCATCTCTCAACCAGTGCTAACAACATCCCTAAGTGAGTGCGAATGGGCACTGCGTAAGTGATATACCATAACCCCGCGACTCAGAGTCAACCCTAATCCTTGTCGCTTAGGTCCCACAAATAGTCGAACAAGTCTCGCGACCTGTGCTCTCGAGAGTAGAGCTCCCTCGCTGCGTCCTACATCAAAGAAGGTCACCATGTTAAAAAAATTGAAAAATTCTTTGTCGGGCGTTCGAAAAACCTCTCCAATGGTGCAATCCGTGAGGGTGTCGCAGTTTGATTTCTAATTAAACTTTGATGCTAGGGCATAAAAGACCAAAATGGCACCGCCGCGGTGCACTTTTTCTTCCAGCGATGCATTTTAAGCAAATGTAGGACTGTCGCGTCGCAGTTTGCAAACCACCCTGCCAGCCCCGAGCTCAGTGTCGCAGTTTAGAGTCTATTTTCAAACTCCAAACTACACCGCTGCGGCGCTATTTGACACCGAGCGGGGCAGTTTGATTTCTGAGTGGCGCTATATAGTTCCGCTGCAAAATGACCGACTTTGAATGCATTAAATGAAGGCTAAAAGTGAAAAACAAAGCTCAAGTGAGGGTCACTTACTGGTGCCCCAATGCCGGGTGGCCGCTGGTATGTCCGGACTCAATCAAAAATGTGTAGGGGAAATTGTCGTTGTGCCATATCGTCAGGAGGTTAGAGCTCAAATCTCAAGTTTGCAAGATGGTTGTGTGTGAAAATGACTTGAAAGTGACCCCTTGGGTCCCTTTTAAGCTTGAAAATTAGGGTTTTTTTCACCCTGATTAGCTGTCCTGCTAGGGTTTTGGACCCTTGAAGCTATTTTTGTCTAGTTGAGGCATGTTTTACATCATTTTATTGTGTTTAGACATGTTTTTGGCCTCCTGGAGCCTTTTTGGACTTGTCGGGCACTTTGTCCTCTTTTTTCGTGAGACGCCCAAAAATTGAAATTTTCGTCCAATCTCTCGAGGGGGCATTATAATGGCATGTTTTCTCTCGCCAGGTAGCAATGGGGCAAGATTCTAAATAACATAAATTTTTGGCTTTTATCGAGATCATTTATTCTTTGAACCGATGCAACAAGTGCATTGCTTCAAAGAGGGGAAAAATGTACACACGTAAAATGTACCGATTTACATTGTGCATCTGATCCCGACCTACTAACATCGTTTCATCCTGAATCATCCCTCATTCTAACCATTTAATCAAATCTCCTTATCTGATTAAATTCATCAATATTTCTCCCTTAATTAAATAAACCAGTTATTTAATTAAGTCTCTCTCTTTTGTTAATTAAATCAATCAATCTGGTCTAATTATCCCTATTTAATTAAATAGTCAATTTTGTTTAATTAAATCTCTATATCTATCTATTAAATTAAATAAATAAAAACCTTATTTGATTTAATCTAACACCATCTCTTTTAATTAAATAAATCAAAATCCTTATTTAATTATTCTCTTATCATATTCCTCTCTTATTTGATTTAAATAAATCCATAAATTTGAGTCAAATAGGTCACATCATCTAATCTCTCATTAAATTAATTAACCTTGATTAATTTAATCTTTTGTCATGTCCCATCCTCTAGATTTTGCAAGTTGCACATGAAAATAGATTTAATTCATTTATTAAATCTTATTTTCCTCACAAGGAATCTTTTGGAATATTCTCCAAGTTTGAATTCAAAAATTTCAGTGGACATGTACATCCAACAAGGCAATAACTCCATCTTACATGTCCTTTTCCTTGAGCCAAGTGGCATTGCATTTTCTTCCTCTTGCATGTCATTTCAACAAATTTGAAATTCAAAAATATGCATTTATTGGCACAATCCTCAAAACTTGCACATCCTGCATCCACTCATAGATTGACAAGTGGCATCTTTCCATTGGATGAATGTTAGTCCCACATTGCTCAAATTTGGACATTCATCCATCTTGACATTCTATAAATAAAGAGCTCATATCCTCATTTGATCATCCACAAATTATGCAAAGTTACCATGCTCAAATATTTATCCAATTCCATCCATCAATCTTGAATCTTAGCTAGGTTATGCAGGTTTTTGGTTTGGAGCACTCAATCTTCATCAACAGAGTGGATCATTCATCAATCATCATCAACACATATCAATCTTACATCATAGGAATTGGGAAAGGGCCAATTTTTACATCAAATTGGCACCAATTCCCTCATGGGATCATGAGTTTGCAAATTTAAATTAGGATTCAATCTATTTTGTTTTTTTCATTGTATTCTTCATTGTTTATTTTCCTAATTTGAGTTTTGTAAATGGGTTTCATGGGGAATCCTTGTTGTTGCTTGCAATCTCTAACTTAATGTGTTTGTTCTCATTGTTATTTAGGTATTAGGATTGGGGTTCACACAATAGTGCCAACTAATTTTACAAGGTTTTTGTGTCCAACTTCCTTAATGTCATTTCATCAAAATTTTCAAGGTTCATGTTTTTTGATGTTGATACCCATGGAATATGTTGCTAATTTTCAAATTTTGTAAAGGTGGGAATCTAGAAATGAATATGTTGAATTTCAAATTCAAATATGTCAATTCTAGAGAATATTCCATATGTTGATGCCGAAAGAATATGCCTCTACTTTTGAATTTTGACTAATCATGCTTGAGATGTAATCTAAGTCATTTATTTTGTGAGTGATTTGTAACTATCTATTGATGCCTTGTGTATATAAAATGGCCATAATTATTCATTTTAAAGGGATTGGAAATCGCTAATAATTGTTGAGAAATAGGTTGAAGAATTGTCAACTATTGTTTACTTTATGGTTTCCTCTCACAGACCAGTGAGATCATTTGTCTATTCTTGTAAATTTTTATGAACTTGGGGCCAACCAAAGGTCATTTTCCAATTTTAAATATTATATATGATTTTATACTTATCATTTTTTTTGAAATATCAAATTATTGTGCCAACATTTGGGTGCATTTGACTAATTTCTTTGTGTGATAAGTTTCATTTAAATATTTGCATCATCTATGTGAATTGAATCATTGTAGTGAAGGATGGGTTGATTTTAGGTCTCATTTCATAATTCTTGAAGGATATTGATTTGATATTGTTGATAAATTAATTTTTCTATCTCTTTCCTTCCTTCCTTTATCTTTTTTTCATTTTTTTAAATATGTTAGATAGTTTTAGAAGAACTTATCAAAGTTATTCATAATTCTTCTAAAATTATCAAAATAACTTATGATCCTTACAAATTAAGGTTAAATACTATGTGCTTAGTGGAGTATCAAGTGAATTCATTTCATTTTTAGTTCTAAAAATTAAAGAAATGTAAGTACTTTTGTGAAAACTAGTGCATCAAGATTTGACTATCGAAGCCTTGGGATAATAAAATTTGTATTATAATTTAAAGTCTTTAAAGAGAGATAATATTTAATTTATATAATTTTTTCTTTTTTGTGTATGTATACAAACTATCTCTAATACAAAAAAAAATTATAAAAAAAATTAAGTCAAACAAAATAATAAGAGATAATTATTTTTATAAGAAATTTTCAAGAATCCATTAAAATAAATATTCATAAAGATATTATGACAAAAAAAATCAGTGCAAAGCCTTGAAATAGTATTATTGCCAATTAATAATAATGTTTAAATAAAAGAATCATCATCGTTTATCACAAATTTTCTAACACAAGACTTAATAAACTATGTAGAAATATAACATTAAATAAGATAATTTATACAATCTTAGGGAAATGCAAGTTATTTTTCTTTGCTAAAAATCATTAGGAGGAAGAAGCCATGGGATACAAAATATTATTTTATTGAATTATGCAAATTAAAAAAATAAAAGGTTCTCAAAACATATTGCACATATAGGATTGACTTCCACTATAAAAATGAAATGTTTGATCATGACACATTGAAGATAAGAATATTATGATCTTATAATACCATATACATGAAATAATAATATATAAAAAATAAAATAAAATCTAATTAATTATAGAATATATGATTAACATATTAAAAATTGAATTAAATGCATATCATAACAATGATATAATTAAATATATTTATTAATTTATTAAAAATCCATTTTATAATAAATTAAATTAAATTTTAAGAATGAAACCATCTAAAACAAATTGATTAATCATTTGATTATATAATGGAGATGGGCACCACCTTTTCTTTTCTTGTTCACTTTTGTACATAAAATAATAATTAGTCTACTACATGTCCATGCTCTCTTACTTTGTCTTCCCTCGTTATGACTTTCTTTTTCTCTTCTTAATTAGAACATGTGAACTACTTCACACATAAACTTAGAATTCAATGAAAACAAATGGGGAATTGTTTTTTTCTTATGAATGGAATATGCAGTGAAACTTTTTCCTTTATTAATGTCAATCCATGGAAAATATTTTTCTTAGATTGAAGATGTGGTATTTTAGAAATTGTAGTAGTTTGTTCTAGATTTTAAGGAGATTTTTAATTTATTAAAAATTATATCTATTAAATACTTTTTAATATATTATTAATTTATAGTATTATTAAGTATATAATTTAAAGAAAAATAAATATTGAAATATTTTTTTATATATTAAATTTTCATACAATTTTACATATTGAAACACAGAAAAATGAGTTTTTACAAATGTGGGTTATGAAAGGGGGTTCACCAAAATGATAACAAATAATCCTATTTTCCACTATTTCATTCAAGAAATGAGATCCAAACAATAAAATGACTGTCAACCAAAAGGTGAGTCAAATCAAGGTATGAATATGCAAATTTATCTTTTATGTTAGGATAGGGGTATGAGTCAAACATCACTTTGGGGAGAAACATTAAAAATAGCAATTCAACTCCAAATTGTGATCTACAAAGTGTATCTAGAAGATTAAGCTCAATTCTAGTGGAACCAACAATAAAAATTGCAGATCTAAGAATGGGAAGATGATGTGTACCAGTCACCAAAACTTTTTTTTCAAAGCAAAATGAGGACTCATTTTCCCTATGACAAATGGGTCATGACTAGGGCTCCTAAAAATATGTTTTTGGGTTTTGTTTTGTTGTGTCTACACTCCCAAATTCTCAAATCTCATGATCAGAAAGCCAGAAATAAATCATGTAGGTCAGTTTCCATGAAATTGCAAGAATGGTAACAACTTATGCAACTTTGACAACTTTGCAATTTTTTCTCTTCAATAGATCTTCCACCTAAAATTTGCAATCATACATCAAAAGAGAAAAATGTTGTTTGTTAGGTGAATGGGTTTTTGCCTTGGTGAAACCCTGTTGTGGTAATTAAATCTTGAAATGAAATGAAATAGCATGAAGGAATGATGAATGAACAAATGCAATGTCACAACTCACCAAACCCTTGTTTGAATCTTGATAATGGATCTGTAACTTGCATGAAATGGATTCAATGGATGTGGATCTTGATCATGAAACTTGATTTGAAACAATGCCTTTGAATGCTTGAATGGATCTTAAACACTACATCAACATATTACCTCAAATAGCATGCATGATGCAAGAAGACTTGGACATGATAATGGGATCTTGATTTCTGCAATAAATCTTCAATAATCTTCCCTTGAATGCCTTGAAATGCTCTTGAAATTCTCTTGATCACACTTGCTCATAAATTTTCTAGAATACTTGAAGAATTAGATTTTTCTAGGACCGAACATGGTGAAATGACCTCTTATTTATACATATGTTAACATTAATTCCCAAAATTCAAATAATACAAGCCAACATGTGAATACACATTTGAAATCATTAAAATACCGCTAAAAACAAATTTGAAATTTAGGTCCTAGGCTAAGTGAGGACCCATTCGCCCTTGGGCGAATGGATCCTAGGTCACTTACCTAGGACACACATTCTCTAATGCTAAGTGTTGTGTTATGGCATTAATGAATGTCGAGTTTTATCCTTCAAAAATTGCATTTAATTAGGCTTGTATTTGAACTAAAGGGGCCAATTAAGGCATAATAATCCTCAATTAATTAATAAAGCCCTAGATTAGTGTAAAAGTATAAAGGTACACCTTAAAACACCATAAATAAGGCACAATTAAGTCTGTTTTAATTAATAGGGTCCTAAACTTAATGTGAACATGTAAAATACATATTACAAAACTAAATTAAGACATCATTTAGTCTATTTTATTATTATTATTATTTCCCAAATTAAGTGTGAAAAGGGATACTTTTTCCTACACCACATATTATTTATAATTAAATTTGAATACTAAATTTGATTTTTTATTTAATAGATTTTAATGTGTTTTTAAATAATATGTAATTATTTAGTAATTAATTAGCTTATTATTTTTATTTATAAAAAATGTACTTTTTTTAATTTCAAAGTTACAATTAACTTCTTTGGAGTAGTCCCAAAATCTAAAAATCGGAAGTTCCATCTTTATAATTGAAAACAAAAACTTAAAATATTAATACTTATATTATTCTATTACAATTATCATTCTTTTTAATTTTCCATGCATAAGTTGGAATATCTCACAAACTTGTCACTTCAAGTTGTATATATATATAAGTTGTATATCCATATGAGAGGAAGGGAAATTACCTCAATCCTCCCTTGAAAATTATCAATTTATTTCTATTATAAACATCATACATAGGGAGAGGGAAAAGTGAATAGGCCCCCATCATTCTCAAAACCATTAACATATTTTTTTGCATATCATAATTAATAGATGGAGGATATATATTCAATACCATCCTTCAAATCCTCACAACAATAAACTAGTTTATTAAAATCTAACATCAATAAAAAATTTACCTTAAGGTTTTTGGCTAACTCAGTGGTTTGATAGACTTCACATATTTTATCACACAATTCATGAAAGTGGATCAATTGATAGTTAAGTAATGTCTTTGTGTGATGGTATACCCCAGCAATATCTTCATGTAGAAAATGTGTGCTCATGACCTTTGATAGAATTATTGTATTGCTTGAGGATTATGCAACATAGAATACATTTCATTTACCCATTGATTGATTTAGGTCCAAAAAGAGCTTTGAAACCACCTCCCTAATTACTACACATGGAGCACCATTTACCTCCTTCACCAACTCCCAAATACAAATTACACAATGTCATCAAGGTTGGTTACCTCTCTTTCTAGATAATATTTGAAACTCCCTAGCATATCTTCATCTCCCACTGAATCATTCCTCCTCCAACCACTAGAAATTTAAAGCTATCATATTCATTTAGCTCCCTCCACTTCCTCTTACTACTGACTGAGGAAGAATCCATCTTTCCCCTTTGCAACCACCCACATTTGACTCTCCCAAATTCAACCATCAATTGAAGTGTGGGAGATATATAATTTTAAATCCTCCATTTTACCACATTAGACCTCTTCTCCTACAATTTCAATAATTGCACTATTTGACCTTAATTGTATGATGTTACCATCTCAATTAATGATCGCATCATGTTAGGTCCCTAATATTAAATCTAATATTATAAACCTAATATCATATATCCTAATGATATATAATATATATTCTTAATTATAATGAGTTAAGCACTTGTGGCATGCTTAACCTTAATACTAGTTCTAGTTAATACCTTAAATACTTTATACTAGGATGAAAAGGTATGTCCCTACATGGTTAAGCCTATAACTAAAGGGGATATGTTCCTCCCAAATCATCATATATTCAATTATTAAATTCATATCATATTTTCTAATTATTAGAGGTAACCCCCTCGAAGTGGTCTACTATATTTATGATTTTTTACAATTTTTTCCAAGAATATCCTAACAAGTGGTATCAGAGCTATGATTTGGGCCAACATTTTGTTTCAACCATAACTTCCAAACCAATGTGAATTTGGCTCTGATTTTTTTGGGTTTTGAGGTATATAGTAGATAAGCCTTAAAAAAAAATCAAACTTTGAAGGTAATTTTTTTACATTTATTGAGATTTTATTAGTTTTTATTAATTTGCTTTATAGGTAGAAATTTATGATTTTTTTTTAAATTACATTTTTTGAAAGCTCATAAAAAATTTGGTAGGATATGTTATTTGTAGTTTACTATTAAAATAAAATAAATTCTAGAGTTTAGTCATTGTTTTTCATTATTTTGCTCTATAGACTACAATTTTTGGAATTAAAAGAAAAATATATTATATTTTTTGAAACCTTATTAAAAATTACATAGGGTTAATTCTTTGTAATTTAATGTTAGACAAAATAAGCTCCTTAATTTAGTGGTCAATTTTTAGTCAGGCCATAAATTTCAAAACTTGTCTTAGCATATGTTCTATTTTTTATGGTTACAACTCGCAATAGATACTATCCTCCCTCAATTAATAAATAGGGATCTATAGCTCAAAATAAAAATAAAGTTGAATCCATGTTATCTTTAGGACTAGAGGGCTCTTTTATGAATGAGGAAATTGATGACCATCTTTATTGTCCATCACCAAAATTGAGGGAATAATTCCACCAGATTGTGAAAAAGTGGTATGTTTCAATAAGAATAATTTTTTTGACTGATTTACAACATCCTTATATGAGGGATTATGTAGGTTTGGAAAAATAATACTATTAGAATTAAGGGGTTCAAAAATCCACCAAGGTTGGTACAACCCTAATAGACAGCATCAAGGAACATGCCAATCTTTTCAATGTTCAAAATTAAACCTACCCAAAATAGATATACATAAGTTTGATGGTATAGATGTAACTTCATGGATAAGTCTAATGGAACCATATTT
Source organism: Sequoia sempervirens (assembly GCA_007258455.2). Classification (NCBI taxonomy): domain Eukaryota; kingdom Viridiplantae; phylum Streptophyta; class Pinopsida; order Cupressales; family Cupressaceae; genus Sequoia; species Sequoia sempervirens. Next base: position 15,399 of record VDFB02053518.1, read on the forward strand.
TAAACTCCATAATATACCAAATGATGGAATGGTTGACATAGTCTCACCACATTTAGAATTTGAACCTTTTCAATGGTACCAATGGATGATGGGTAAAAATCAAGGTAAATTACTTAGTTGGAGAGAATTTACCTATGACTTAATAGCCCACTATGAGCAACCGTAGAAGGGGAGATATTTTACCCAACTTAAATATTTGTAGAAAATTCTTCCTTCTACTTTTCCATGTAAAGCTCCCATTAAGTGGTTGGATGTCAATAAGAGCATTATTGTGAACAAAAGCATTGAAATCCTCCATTATTCTCTATGGAGGCTTAATACCTCCCTTTTTTTCATGTAAAGATAGAATTGTATTGAAATCACCAAACATGACCACCTTATCTTCCCCTTTCTAACCCAGATATTGGCTTAAAGCATCCCACAGTAACTGTTTACCAACTATTGAATAGGGAGCATATATATTAAGCAACCAAAATTTTAAGTCTATAGAGCAAAATAATCAACTTCACTATTTTGCAGCTTCAAAAGTTTCATTGGACAACTTAATTTCTTGCAACACCACCATTTATGCCCCACAACCATCTATCTGATGCTTGAAAATGTCTCTTTTATTAGAGGCATTAATGACCCTAACATTCCAAAAAAATATCTTCATAAGGATCAGGGAGAGCAACCAACTCTCCTTAATCTTTTTTTGATATTATCATCCAGGGTTGTCTGAATCCCTAGTTATATTTCCTCTTGTAATTTAGCTACATTATATTTTCTACCTCGCTTCCCAGAATACTTCTTTACACCTGATGTCGAGGAAAGGAAGTGAGAAATGGACAAGGTCTGAGAAAATTTTGTTAGTACTAATTCAAGAATCAATTAAAAATAAAATATTTAATAAAAAATATATTAAAAAAAATGCACTAGACATTGGAGCTAGTGATACAATTTCAAGTATTTGTGGACATTTTTATTTTTAGTGAAAGTTATGTGTTATGGAAAAATATTACTCAATAAAGAACACTATAAAAAAATTGATTAAATAAATAAATGGTAGAAATAATTATTTAAGCCGGTATTGGCATGGTGTGATGGTTTATAGGTGGCATTGTTGTTCTTGCCACCAAGGTTCAAACCCCATTGGGGTGGTATTGTTGAATGGTTGTATCCAGTTCATAGCTCCGGTTAAAAGCGTTTACCCCTTGAATTAAAAAAAAAGAAATAATTATTTAAAAAAATATAACTTGAATGTACATAGAAAATTTCACAGCTCATTAGTTTACATCATCCTTAAATTCTTGATTAGTTCTCTATAGTTGATGAAAATTAAAAAATTCTAGAAAATAATGATTTTGAGCATCCCACTTAGGCTAAACATTGGGGCACACTATTGTGGGATCAACCTAATGTGAAACCTACTACAATTATTTGACCTAGAAAACTTTTAGACATATCTACTATTGCATCTACCTTTGCATCCTTCATTGTGTTATAATACCACTTAATTGTTTTGTGGAGATAGAGTTGAAACTTAATCTAGTGGAAACAAAACCTCCTCTTTAAATTATTTTATTAATGAATATCTTCAAGTTTCATATCTTCAATCTCAATATTTTTTGGTATTTGGTGGCTTATAAGTGATGGTGAGGGATATGTATTGTATCCTATTCTCTCATAAAAAATAATATCCATAATGATGTACAAATTCTTTATATCTATATGAATAGGATGATAGTGTTGGAATATCGCCAATGTCTCCCTTTGGATTTGGGATTTCCCGTGGATCTGCTTATCTCTAGCATTAATAGGTCAATATTTTGGTAAAATGACAAACATGTTCCAACAAGTGGTATCAGATCTGGGTCATGGGTTTGAATCCCCTCGAGTGACATTAAGGGGGGATTTTTGGACTAATCACTAGCATCTCCCTTCTAATTCGATACATAGATTAACCACCTTTCATGGATTTGCTTATCTTTGGCATTTGTATTGGGTGTTAATAGGTTGATCCTTTGGTGCAATAGAAAACATGTTCCAATAAATAGCCCTTTGAATTTATTAAATCTGAGAAAAATGCATTTCAAGGATTTTTCATCCAATTTTTCTTTTCACCTTGGGAGTGTGCATGAAAGCTATACATTCAAACACTCTCAAATATAATATGGAGGGATTATTTCTAGTTCATGCTTCTTTAGGAGTGATGTTTTGAGAACTTTGGTGTGTTTCCAATTTGATGAGTATATAATTATATGAAACACTTCAACCTAGAATATAAGAACTATATCCAAATCCTTGAACATGCACCACACCATTTTCATAATGGTACAATTACACCTCTCTATAACACCATTTTTATTGAGGCATATATGTTAAGGTCAATTATCTTTTCTTTCTATGTTGTTGAAGGTTGCTTAAAAAATCCTTACTAATGAATTCCTCCTTGATTAGAGTGGATGGCCTTGAGGGAGTGACTAGATGACCTTTTCCACAAAGGCTCAAAATTCTAATTTTTAAATGTTTGGTTTCTAATAATTACTCTTCATAGTTTGGTATGCATCAAATCTATGGGATTAAAGGCTTGTGTTTCAACAATGGTAAATGGAGCCTAAGATTTTTCTAACAAAATAATTGGAACAAAGTACTTTTACTTTATTAATGTTGTGATAATTCATTGCACCATGTCATATTTACTTAAAACAAGAAGATTCCCAAAACTTAGATGACCAAAACTTCTATTTCAAAGAGTAGTGAATAAATTTATTTGCATTACAAGAGCCTTATCTTTAGGGGTGACATTAACCAACTAAATTTTTACTAATCCCTAAGAAATGAGCAACAATTTTACCATTTTTAATCTTTTCCCAAATGAGATACAGTTTACCACCATTATATCTATCAATTTATCAATATTCAAGTTGTTCTTGCAAAACTAATTTAATGATAGGAGGTTCTTTTTGATCCCTAGAATTTATAGGATCTTCATAATTCAACACTTGTGAGTCTTGAGTGGTGAAGATACTATGTTGTTGTTATTTGATCACTGGCATTAGAGGGATGATGGTTTTTATATTGTGGTGTGATGATACACTTTATGGATGATTATTGATTATGTCATGCTTTCTAGTTAGCATAGTTGATTATTTGAGTTGATATTGATATATATGCTCATTTGTAGTTAAATGATGTTTTAGTTTCGTCAGTTTTGATGTGACACTGTATTGGTGAAGGGAACGGGATTGTATCACTCACTTGCGAGAGCCCTGTAATTTTGCGATTTTCTCTTCATGGTGTGATTGTTTATAATCTATATGCATGTACAACATGTTTTATTGCAGGTACAGGACATCAACTCCATCTAGATTCACAGGTTTGAGCATGTCCATTTCCCAACAAAATAGTTGATTGGGAGATAGTAACGGGGTTTCCTTGTCAAGCCACAACCCTAGTCACAGTGTGTCATCAATCCTTGTTTTGGTATTTTTTTTGTTATGTTCTCTACGTTTGTCTTGTCATTTATTTATTTTGCAAGGTATGTTCTATGGGAAATTAATGTTATTTAAAGTTTATAATGGTTCTTAGTGATTATTTAATTAATTTTGATTAATATTGTTAGAAGTTTTATATTTGATTTAATTAATTAAATTTAATTTATTTTGTAAAGTGATTTAATCTTTGTGATTAAATTTATTTTATAAAGTGATTAAATTAATTAGATTAAATTTAATTAGAAATTAATAAGTGAATTATGAATTATTAAATGCATAAATATCTTGTAATTATCTTAAAGGAAATATCTGTGATTTGGTTGAAAAGATATTTTATTTGTGACATGTGTTAGAAAAATTAAACACTATTGTTGGGAATTAATTCTTGGAGAGAATATCTACATTAATTGAAAGAAGAAAGAGGCTACTTCATGGCAATGAAAAAATATATTTTGGAGAGGTTATTGAAAATTGGTTGTTAAAAAAAATTGGGGAAGTTCTTGAGAAATTTTGGCTCTGGTTTTGTTTTCTTTTTTATGGAAAAGTGGATAATTTGGAAGAAGCTTTGGTAAATTGGAATCTGAAGGCGAAGCTCTACTTCAAACATCATTTCATCAAGCATCCAGAAACAGGTTCTTTAAATTATTTTTATTTATATGCAAATTGGAAAGATTGCCTATACAAGAAGAATATGTTACCTGTGTAGAAGCCTTAATATATTTTGTAAACTTGAAGGATTGTTGTGTTTGGAAAATTGCCATGAAAATTTTAGAGCTTCTGTAGAAATTAATTTTAAAAAATAGAATACCTAGAAAGATTTTATAGTGAAATTTGAGAGCCTCTGTAGCAAATTTTTTTTAAACAATAGAAATCCCAGAGGGAAAACAATAGAAGATATGGAAAATCTCTATAGGAATGGATTTAAAATCTTCCTGTCAAAATTTGTGAAAAATCTTGTTTGTATGGGAAAAGATCTTCTTGTAGAAAGTTTTTTGTGAAAATAAATTGCCCGACCGGATTATTCATGTTGATGAATATATATATGTTATTAAACTACCTGTAGAATTCCTTTTGGAAAATTTATATTAAAAAATTCCGGAATTGAAAACCATACGACAATTTTAAATTACAGGTCTGAGAAAGTTTGTGGTCTTAAATTTATATTTGTATGGGGTTGGGGGAGCTACCCCCACAACCGCCCCCATAGGAGGAGGCGGGTTGTGGAGGCACTGCCCAACGCTACCTACACAAGTCGTGTGCCCCATATGGGGAGTTGGCTGTGTAAACAGCCCGGCACAACCAACCATAAATTGCGACTTTTAAACTTTCGTTCGTCCCTTATAATTTATACGATTTAATTTTTATATTGTTTTTTCTTAATATATATATTGTCTATAATATGCATGTAAATGCATATATGTATATGAATATATATATATATATATTTATATATATACATATATATATATATAAATATACATATATATATACATGCATATATATATATATATATTTATATATATATACATACATATATATATGTGTGTGTGTGTGTGTGTGTGTTTAGTATTGTTTGAAAATTATAAATTAATATTTAAAAATCTATATTTATTTATATTTAAAATGAATATAATAGGTGCATGCAAAAGCACAAGTTAGTTATTTTAAAATGAAATGTTTTAAAAGAAGGAATTTGATTTCTATATAGTTGAAATTGGGAAATTGATTTGAAACAAATAGATTTAATTTCTTTATTCTCTGTAAGCGAAATTGTAATAAGCTAGTTTATTGGGGCAATGTGTTATTGTATTTTCCTGAAATAGAAATTGGATTTAGGAAATCCTAATGGTAGCTTTATTTCCTGCCTGAATTTCCTATTTAAATTGTGATTTCTTTTGTTCATGTTTTTGGGGAAATTGGTTAGTTGTGTATGTAAGTCTTCCAAATGATGTTATTTTATGAGGGGGTTGTTGTGTTTTATGGTTCAACCCTTTGTATTCCTTGGGTAGTGTACTTGGTTGTAATTCAGTTAAACACCCGGTTACCATGAACGGGGATGTGTTGCCTCTTATATTTTGGATTGGGATTTAATATCCATTTTGTGCATAGTGATTAACCTTGCTTTTTGGATTAGATCCTTGCATTGTCAGTAGGGGAGTGGCTCTCACTGGGGGTTGGCGCACAAAGTGGTGCCAGAGTAACTCATGTGAGAGTTAGTTAATTCAATGGAAATTAAATAATTGTATTAAGGGAAAGGGTAGCTTAAATCATATAACTTGTTAATTGTGCCTCGCTCATTGGCTCAAGGGATTGTTTGGACTTGGGATGAGACGAGAAGGATTAGAATGGCAAGATCATTATCTTGTCTCTTTGAAAGATATTTTATTTCGCATTGGTTTGCATGTGGGGCCAGGGATTGTGAGAGGCTACTGGGGTAACCCAAGATGGGGGTCGGGGCCTAGGAAGATTTGTCAGGGTAACCCATGCAAATTTGTGATGACACTCCTATGACAATAGTATGTATTATACAATTGTTATACTTGATTATTTTACTTTGGAAGCAATGTAACCTTCATGTTATATATTTTTCTTATATAGTATAGACTTATTGTGTGTTGCCTCTGTCTGAAGGTTGTTGGTTTTTCCTAGGAGCCCTTTTACTATCTCCTAGCATGGGGGTGGGCCTTCGAGTACCACTTGGTTGGGTGGAATGTGCACCTTACACTATTGAATTCCAATTTCATGTTCGTGATGGCAGGATCTTCCAAATTGGAGAGCTCATGTGTATCAATTACTTTGTACTATTTCTTATGTTCTTTTGTATCAGTTGGATACTTTGTATATGTACTACTCCTCATTTGTATTTGAGGAAGATTCTTGTAGCATTGTTATTTTAACTTTATTGTATGATCTTCCTCATTTTGGAAATGAGTCTTGTAACTGCTTTATGAAATGAATGCAATCAATTGATGACTCTTTAATGTACTTTGTAACTTATGTGACGAGTTTAATGATTTTGGATCTATGTTCTTTATATCATGAGTTTAATTTTATATACTATGGTTAGTTCACTTTTGTAAGTTATGGGATTCAAATGTAAGCATTGTCACGTACCTTAGAGGATGTATGTGTTAAGCATAGTTCACTTTATTTTTTATTAATTACACTTACAAAAAAAAATTATTATGCTTCTGTTGTATTTGTGTCATCTTTTAGGGTTATGAGGTGGGGCATTACACATGGTATCAGAGCCCAAGTTTAAATATTGGGTGCTCTGGGATAATGTTGAACCCATTAAGTTGTTAGTTGTGTAAGATTTAAGATTGCGTACCTTGTCTTATACCTTGTTGTGTCTATGTAGGATCATGCCACCTAGGCGAGGTCGCAGTAGAGGTCGTGGTCATGGCCATGGAGGTGGTCATGAAGGTAGTCAGTAGGATTCACCTCCCCATGTTCCCCATGACTTAGATCGTGAGGAACATCAAGCTTCCCAAAATGTTTTGGGAGGCGGTGATTAGAATAAGGATCCACCAGGGATTGAGGGTGCTCAATTGCATCATTTGTTAGAGGAGACTCTTGCTCGCCTTGGGCCGAGGTAGGAAAAAGATTAGATTACTATTGGTGAGAGAGAGGTACTAGCACAACTAGAGGTAGACATAGCTGCTCACATGAGAGACCTACTCAAAGCTCGTTTGCCCACTTTTGATGGTTTTGGAAGTGGTTTAGAGGTCGAGACATGGTTGATAGACCTAAACCGATGTTTTGTTATGCTCCCTTATGGTAGCAACACCAAGGATAGATGTGCGATCATGCACTTGTGAGACTTTGCATCTACCTGGTGGAGATTAAAGGAGTAGAAGCTCTATATTGACATTAATTATGTGTCTTGGGATATGTTTATAGAGAAGTTTAGAGTCAGATTCCTTTTTAGCCATTGGCAATAGCATCATGGAGATGAGTTTCATGCTATACAATAGATGGCCATGTTGGTGGAATAGTATGAGCGTCGATTTTACGAGCTCAAGCAGTTCACTGGCGTTGGTGATGATGAGGGCATGCTTGTTCAGCACTTCATTAGGGGCTTAAATGCCCAGATCAATGGTGGTGTTCGGGTTTTCAAACCCAAGACTATGGAGCTAGTAGTAGAGAAGGCCAGACTAGTGGAGGATAATTTGGCAATGGCATTGGCTGGCCATATTGGAGTGCAGATAGGCAGTGCTTCAGCTGCAGGACTTGGTTCACGTAGTGGCCAGGCTTAGGGAGCTGGACCACCTAGGACACAACAAGTGTCTGTATAGAATGGTCAGCATCAAAATTCACAAGGGAAACGGAAGAATTTCCAACCGAGATAGGGAGACAGGTATCAATTAGGGGGTGATAGGAATTGGAGGTGAAACAAACGCCCCAACTTTGAGCAACCAACATAGAGTATGTAGTCTACCTATAATAGGGGTAGCGTTCAGCAGTCGAGTGCACCTCCTGGAGGTAGAGGTTTTGGCAGGGGTATAGGATATTTTGCTTATGGCCAATAGGGTCACATAGCATGATAGTGTCCCAATAAGGGCACATCAGGTTATACTCAGAGGCCAACGACATCAAAGCCGACTATTGGAGATGCAGGTAGAAGTCATCAAGTATTTGATGCGGTTGACAACCGCCATGCAGATCATCAGGGCACAGTGGTAGAGACTTCTGGTATGTTACAGGGAAACAAGGTTATCATTTTATTTGATTCAGGAGCATCAAATTATTTTATTTCATTGTCTATTGTGGTGCATTATAGATTGAGGGTAACAAAGCAAGACGTTAATTGGCAAGTCAAATTGGCTTCTAGTGCTAAAGTTGCAGCGCATTTCCTAGTACTTGATTGTAGATTGGATGTTGGAACCTTTCACACTATAGTAGACCTTCGCATTATACCGTTTGGGTCGTATGACATCGTCTTAGGGATGGATTGGCTTGAGGCTCATAGGGTTGTTATTGATTGTCGACACAAGTTGATTCAATGCATTGATGTATCTGGTAGAGAGGTTGAGATAGTGGGAGTTCAAAGACCTATATCATTGAGGATGATCTTGGCTATGCAAATGAGGAGATGTGTACGTCAAGGATGTTAGTTGTTTGCAGTGACAGTAGATGACTTGGAGTTGGGTGATAGTGAGGAGAAGGTTTCTCTTGATAGCTACCCCATACTTTAGGAGTATGCAAATTTATTTCCCGATGAGATTCCAGGGATGCCACCTCAGCATGACATTAATTTCAAGATTAATCTTATACCTGGTTCTGACGCTATTTCACGAGCTCTGTACTATATGACTACATAGGACTTAAGGAGCTCTACTTGTAGCTAGAGGAGTTGTTAGCAAAGGGTTTCATCCACCCTAGTGTTTCACCTTTGGGAGCACCACTAATTTTTGTGAAGAAGAAGGATGGTTCTCTTCGTCTGTGCATAGACTACCGTCAGTTGAATAAAGTGACAATCAAGAACCGATATCCCTTACCTAGGATTGATGATTTATTTGATTAGATCAAGGATGCTACGGTTTTTTCAAAAATTGATCTTAAGTTAGGGTATCATCAACTACGCATATTTGATTATGACATTCATAAGATGGTGTTTCACACATGTTACTGTCACTATGAGTTTATAGTGGTACCGTTCAGGTTGACAAATGTGCCATCTATGTTCATGAGCTTGATGAACGAAGTCTTTTGTACTTATCTAGATAGATTTGTATTAGTATTCCTTGATGATAAATTGATCTATTCCAGGACAGTAGAGGAGCATGAGGAGCATCTGAGGTAGGTTTTGTAGTGTTTGAGAGATAATTAGTTGTATGCTAACCTGTCTAAATGCGAGTTCTTTAAGACTGAGGTTAAGTACCTTGGGCATGTGATATCAGGAGAGGGTATTGCAATAGATCCTGCGAAGATCCAAGCAATCATTGATTATCCTATGCTCACTAATGTGGCGAAGATACATAGTTTCATGGAATTAACAGGTTATTACAGATGCTTTGTTCAAGGTTTCTCTAGGATAGGACATCCTATCACTTCTCTTCAGAGAAAAGGGAAGAAATCCTTCTGGTCAAAGCAGTGTGAGGCAACATTTCAGACTCTGAAGGAGAGGGCGACCAGTGCACCGATTCTTGTGATACCTGATCCTACTAGAGATTTTGTTGTCCGTACTAACACATCTTTAGAGGGATTAGGAGTAGTTTTGATGCAGAATGGTCGTGTTATTGCATATGATTTGCACAAACTCAAGGATCATGAGTTGAATTACCCCACACATGATCTTGAGTTGGCAGCAGTAGTACATGCTTTGATGAGATGGGGGCATTACCTATTGGGGCACAAATTTGAGTTGCATAGTGAGCATCAAATTTTACAGTACATCTTCATGTAGCCTAATCTAAATGTCAGGCAAAGCCAATGAATGGAATTCCTTTGTGAGTATGACTTCGAGGTGAAGTTCATCCAGGGGAAGGAGAACGTAGTTGTAGATGCTCTCAGAAAATAGAGAGATGAGTTGTCAGAGGTGACTCTTGGTGTGGATTTGAGGATTCAGATTCTTTCTACTCTTCCTACAGATAGTTGGTATCAGGAGGTGAGATCAGAGATAGAGACAGGCAGGACTCTTGAGGGAAAATTCTCAGGTTATTTTCTAGAGTCAGATGGTTTGTTGAGATACATGGGATGCATTTATGTTCCATATTTTGGAGATATTCATACCTTGGTTATGATAAAGGCACATCAGGCACCCTATTCAACTCATCCAGGAGTGAAGAAGATGCATGTCGATTTGTGACAGCTATACTTCTAGCTAGGTATGAAGTGAGATATCGCTTTGTGTTGAGGTGTTTGGAGTGTTAGCGAGTGAAGTCTAAACACCAACATCCAACAAGACTTCTGCAGCCACATTTGGTGCCAAAATGGAAATGGGATATAATCTCGTTGGATTTCATTGTTGGGTTACCCAATTCTTTGCGACTGCATGATGCCACTATAGTGACGGTGGATAGGTTGACAAAGGTAGCACACTTCTCGCCTATTCGTTCATCCTATAATGCTTCGTCCATTGCAGAGTGCTCATGGGAGATATAGTTAGGTTGCACGGTATTCCTCATTGGATCATTTATGACAGGGATCCTATGTTTACCTCAACTCTTTGGATGTCATTGCAGCATGCCATGGGGATGCAGTTGAACTTTAGTTCAGTGTATCACCCTGAGACAGATGGATAGATCGAGAGGGTCAACCCAATCCTCAAGGATATGTTACGCATGTATGTGATGGACCAACATACATGATGGGAGGACTATATCCATTTAGTGGAGTTTGCTTCTAATAACAATTATTAGAGTTTGATTGGTATGCCTCCTTTCTAGGCATTGTATGGACAACTGTGTCAGACTCCTTAGATTTGGATGCACATCGGGTGGATCACCAGTTTGTAGTAGGTGACCAAGTCTTTTTGCGAGTGCGTTCGCAAAAGAGTCCAATCTGATATGGAAAGGGCTCTAATCTTGCACCTCACTTTTTTAGGCCACTCAATATTCTTGAGAAGATTGGGCCAGTAGCGTACCATCTTTCCTTGCCACCCAGTCCCTCGCGCATACACGACGTATTTCATGTTTCAATACTCATGCCTTATCACCCTGATATATCTCACATCCTTGATTGGAATGCCTTACAGGTAGAGGATGGACAACTGGCTTTGGAGCTCATGGCCATCACGCAACACAGGAGACTCACCCTTAGGGGTCGAGATATTGAGCAGGTTAGGGTCCAATGGGATCCTAGAGATGATACTTCGACTACCTGGGAGGATGCGACTAGGATGTGGGATTTTTGTCCCTATTTGTTCACAGGCTTCCAGTAGTAAGCCTGATCCTAGGGGGGAGGATGTAGTACCCCTCTGATTTGCTTATATTTTCTGACAGTGCTTTTACTTTGATAGACATTGATACTATGTTGTTATTTGATCGCTAACATTGGAATGATGATGGTTTTTATATTGTGGTGTGATGGTACACTTTATGGATGATTATTGATTATGTCATGCTTTCTAGTTAGCATAGTTAATTATTTGAGTTGGTATTGATATATGCTCATCTGTAGTTAATTGATGTTTTATTTTTGTCAGTTTTGATGTGACACTATATTGGTGAAGGGAACGAAATTGCATCACTCACTTACGAGAGCCCTGCGATTATGGGATTTTCTCTTCACGATGTGATTGTTTATAATATATATACGTGTACAACACATGTTTTATTGCAAGATTGCAAGTACAGGACATCGACTCCACCTGGATTCATAGGTTTGAGTGTGTCCATTGCCCAACAGAATAGTTGATTGGGAGATAGTAACGGGGTTTCCTTGTCAAGCCACAACCCTAGTCACAGTGTGTCGTCAATCCTTGTTTCGGTATGCTTTGTTGTTATGTTGTCCATGTTTTCCTTTTCGTTTATTTATTTTGCAAGGTATGTTCTATGGGAAATTAATGTTAATTAATGTTTATAATGGTTTTTAGTGATTATTTAATTAATTTTGATTAATATTGTTAGAATTTTTATATTTGATTTAATTAATTAAATTTAATTTATTTTGTAAAGTGATTTAATCTTTGTGATTAAATTTATTTTATAAAGTGATTAAAATAATTAGATTAAATTTAATTAGAAATTAATAAGTGAATTATGAATTATTAAATGCATAAATATCTTGTAATTATCTTCGAGGAAATATATGTGATTTGGTTGAAAAGATATTTTATTTTTGACATGTGTTAGAAAACTTAAACACTGTTGTTGGGAATTAATTCTCAGAGAATATTTGCATTAACTAAAAGAAGAAAGAGGCTACTTCACAGCAATGAAAAAAGATATTTTGGAGAGGTTGTTGAAAATTGATTGTTAAAAAAAATTGGAGAAGTTCTCGAGAATTTTGGCTTTGGTTTTGTTTTCTTCTTTCTGGAAAAGTGGATAATTTGGAAGAAGCTTTGGTAAATTGGAATTTGAAGGCGGAGCTCTACTTCAAACATCATTTCCTCAAGCATTTAGAAATAGGTTTTTAAATTGTTTTTATTTATATGCAAATTGGAAAGATTGTCTGTACAAGAAGAATATGTTATCTGTGTAGAAGCCTTAATATATTTTGTAAACTTGAAAGATTGTCGTGTTTGGAAAATTGTCGTGAAAATTTTAGAGCTTCTGTAGGAATTGATTTAAAAAAATAGAATACCTAGAAAGATTTTATAGTGAAATATGAGAGGCTCTATAGGAAATAGTTTTTAAACAATAGAAATCCTAGAGGGAAAACAATAGAAGATTTGGAAAATCTCTGTAGGAATGGATTTAAAATCTTCTTGTCAAAATATGTGGAAAATCTTGTTTGTATTGGAAAAGATCTTCATGTAGAATTTTTTTTGTGAAAATAAATTCCCCGACTGGAGCATTCATGTTGATGAATCTATATATACTTATATATATATGTTATTAAAATACCTGTAGAATTCCTTTTGGAAAATTCATATTAAAAAAATCCGGAATTGAAAACCGTACGACGATTTTAAATTGTAGGTTTGAGAAATTTTGTGGTCTTAAATTTATATTTATATGGGGTTGGGGGGGGCTACCCCCACAGCCGCCCCCATAGGGGGAGATAGGCTGTGGAGGTAGTGCCCAACGTTGCCTACATAGGTCGCGCGTCCCATTTGGGGAGCCAACTATGTAAATAGCCCAACATAGCCAGCCATAAATGGTGACTTTTAAACTTTCATCTGTCCCTTATAATTTATGCGATTTAATTTTTATATTGTTTTTTTTTAAATATATATTATATATAACATGCATGTAAATGCATATCCGTATATGAATAAATATATATATATATATATGTATATGTATATGGATGTTTAGTATTGTTTGAAAATTTTATATATATATATATATATATTTATATTTATATTTATATATGTATGTTTAGTATTGTTTGAAAATTATAAATATTATAAATTAATATATATATATATATATAATGAATATAATAGGTGCATGCAAAAGTACAAGTTAGTTATTTTAAAATGAAATGTTTTAAAAGAAGGAATTTGATTTCTATATAGTTGAAATTGGGAAATTGATTTGAAGCAAATAGATTTAATTTCTTTATTCTTTGTAAGTGAAATTGTAATAAGCTAGTTTATTGGGGCAATGTGTTATTGTATTTTCTTGAAATGGAAATTGGATTTAGGAAATCCTAATGGTAGCTTTATTTCCTACCTGAATTGCCTATTTAAATTGTGATTTCTTCTATTCACATTTTTTTGGAAATCGGTTAGTTGTGTATGTAAGTCTTCCAGATGATGTTATTTTATGAGGGGGTTGTTGTGTTTTATGGTTTAGCCCTTTGTATTCCTTAGGTAGTGCACTTGGTTGTAATTCAGTTAAACACCCAGTTACCATGAACGGGGATGTGTTGCTTCTTATTTTTTGGATTGAGATTTAATATCCGTTTTGTGCATTGTGTTTACCCTTGGTTTTTGGATTAGATCATTGTGTTGTCAATAGGGGAGTGGCTCTCATTGGGGGTTGGCGCACAAAGTGGTGCCAGGGTAACTCATGTGAGAGTTAGTTAATTCAATGGAAATTAAATAATTGTATTAGGGGAAAGGGTAGCTTAAATCATATAACTTGTTAATTGTGTCTCGCTCATGGGCTCAAGGGCTTGTTTAGACTTGGGATGAGACGAGAAAGCCTGGAATGGCAAGATCATTATCTTGTCTCTTTGAAAGATATTTGATTCCACATTGGTTTGCATGCGGGGTCGGGGGTGAGAGGTTACCAGGGTAACCCAAGATGGGGACCGGGGCCTACGAAGATCTATCAGGGTAACCCATACAGCTTTGTGATGACACTCCTCCTATGACAATAGTATGTATTGTGTAATTGATATACTTGATTATTTTACTCTAGAAGCAATGTAACCTTCATGTTATGTATTGTTCTTGTATGGTATAGTATTGTGTGTTTCATGTGTCTAGAGGTTGTTGGTTTTTCCTAGGAAGCCCTTTTACTATCTCCTAGCATGGGGGGTGGGCCTTCAGGTACCACTTGGTTGGGTGGAACATGCACCTTACACCGTTGGATTCCCATTTCATGTCTGTGATGGTGGGATCTTCCAAATTGGAGATATCGTGTGTATCAATTGCTTTGTGCTATTTCTTATGTTATTTTGTATTAGTTGGATTCTTTGTATATGTAGTACTTCTCATTTGTATTCAAGGAAGATTCTTGTATCATTGTTATTGTAACTTTATTGTATGATCTTCCTCATTTTGGAAATCAGTCTTGTAACTGCTTTATGAAATGAATGCAATCTATGGATGACTCTTTAATGTACTTTGTATCTTATGTGATGAGTTTACTACTTTTGGATCTATGTTCTTTGTATCATGAGTTTAATTTTATATACTATGGTTAGTTCACTTTTGTAAGTTAAGGGATTCAAATGTAAGCGTTGGCGCGTACCTTAGAGGATGCATGTGTTATGTGTAGTTCACTTTATTTGTTATTAATTACACTTTTTAAAAAAAAATTGTTATGCTTCCATTTTGTTTGTGTCATCTTCTAGGGTTACGTGGGGGGGGGGGTGTTACAGAAAAACACTCTGCATAGTATATTTAAAAAACTAATATTTTATTAATTTTTATTATTTTACAAGTACTTGCTTTCTTGAATGTCGTGGAGGTTGCAAAAATGACTCAATCTTCCTCAAGCAATTAGATCACCAATAAATAATTTCTAAAATATCTTTTGTTAAAAAATTCACATCTTCACAGTTCAAAATATTGGAAAACACAAATATTTGTCATAAACTAAAAAATTCTCATATTTCATTTGCTAACAGGTACATAAATTATTAGCTGAGTTAACCTATTTGGAAAACATAGTTCTTGTGTGTCGTAGGTACTAAAAAATATTTATAATCTACATATGAAATGTCAAAAACCACAAATTCACATCATCTTCAAATGATTAACGATTTAGTAGTTATAGGTATGAGAGAAAATAGAAATTTGGTTTAAAATATTGATTTCAATGTCCTTTGACGAAAAAGTGGGACACTCTATTGTGGGATCACTCATAGTTAACTTTTACTTATTGAGTTTTATTTTCTAAACTTCAAAATTTTAACCTATTATTTTATTTATTAGTTATGCACTTAAATGAATAATATTTACTTTATTTCTATTTAAAAAGTTGCTTTTATTTATTTAAAAATTAATTTAAAACAAATTATTTACTCCATATTTAATTATATAATTATTTCAAAAGTGCTATTTATTTTTTGTTTACTAAACTGCATCACATTTACTAGTTTATTTGCTAAAGTACATGGTTATTTAATTAAAATTATATTCATTAAAGTTGAAATATAAATGTAGTAATTTTAATATTTTTTTATAGTTAACCTAGGTTAAGCACCCAAGGGCCTAAAAAAATCTTAAAGCATGATATATTAGTAACAATGAGTTCATCAGTTCCTTCATACAAAAAATATCCATCTTGACCTTATCAACAAAAATACTTGAATTCACACCATGCATCCCTAGATAACCATAGTATGAGATTGTAACATCATCTTACTATCCCCATAACCATCTTTCACTAAAGGACTCTTCCTTTTCTTTCTATCCATTACAATCCACTCCTTTGAACCTGTGACCCTGAGATGCAAGTAGAGAGTTCTCTACTAAGTGAAAAATAGAAGATTTATCATAATTGTCAAGTGACAATCCCCTTAAAGGGGAGTGCCTCACTTTGTTTGTTGTAGTAGAATAACCAAATTTCCTTGAAGGAGACCTCATTCTATTTGTATGGGTTGAAGCATTAGCTTGCAATGCAAGAGTCCTGGGAGAACTAGATGGTTTAACTAAAGGACCATTGCTAAAATATTTTAAAGACCAATAATTAGAGTTCTCACTAAAAACTTAAACCTCACCCTCAATTACCTATAGATGTTTCACCTCGACCCACCAAGTAGCCTACCTTCATCGAGGAGACAGATGAGAAAACTTAAGGCAACTTGTCACTAAATGACTAGTTGCAAAAAGGGTTACATTTGAAAGCTAACCCTTCATAATCTAGCAGGTGCTTCTAAGTCTTATTTCCTACTTTTAAAAGGGTATCTTCTAGTAGCTTTTTCGTGAAGTCCATCTCACCTAGAATTCTAACATAGATAAAATGTGTAAACATATGTTCAAGAACTAGAACTAAAATAAATTTTCTCGCATAAACTCTAATAACTGATACACTTTTCTCAATCCAAAATATATATTTTTAAATTATTTTTTATTTTATCATTTATTATTATTATTTTTTTAATGTATTCAATGAGTACACTTTAATCCTTCCAACCACTATAAATTATAGTATCGACATAATTAATAATCCATGAAAATTTGGCCCTAAAGAATTTGGGTAGTAATGCGTGGGTAAGTTGAGAACATTATTATTAGAATTTAGAATGTTTGAAGTGGGTGGAAGTGGGTATAGCTTTTATGCTTCATATTTCAAAGCGTCTTTTGAGTACTCTTAACAAACTTCAAACTCTTACTCACGTGAAAGGGCAAGTAAAAAGTCCTCTTATTCGCCCAACTAGGATCTAATACTATTGCTTACAAACTTTGTTACATTAATCTTATTTTTAATTGGATATAGTAAAAATGATTTTGATTGTTTTTGGATTTAATTTTGTAAGTTTTTCAGTGATGTTTGGATTAAAGTCTCTGATTTATTATGAAGATGAGAATAGAATAGAGTTTAAATTATTTCATACTATTAGTATTTTTAGTATACGTAATTAGAAGCAAAAATAAAGTGTACAAGTTTATTGTAGAATACATTACAAATTATTATTCAACTTTTTATAATTAGAATTTTTGTGTTAATGTCAATTTGTTCAATGATATAATTGATAGAATAATGGATGTCTTTAATATGCTAATAGTTGGTATAGTTCAATAAAATTTCATCATATTTTTTAAATCTTTAGCAATATTTTGATTAAATATTAAAATACTTTTCTAGTATAAATTAGAAATTTAATTAATAATAACTTAAAGATATATCTAGAATCACATTAGAGATAGAACAAATACTTTTGAACATTCCATCATAAACAATAAAATCAATAAAACTTTAAATTTAAATAAGAATAAGCAAAGAGGGTCTTAAAATTGATTATATTTCATCTAAATCTAGATGAATCAAAAAATATTTTTGAAATTG
Source organism: Sequoia sempervirens (assembly GCA_007258455.2). Taxonomy (NCBI): domain Eukaryota; kingdom Viridiplantae; phylum Streptophyta; class Pinopsida; order Cupressales; family Cupressaceae; genus Sequoia; species Sequoia sempervirens. The sequence goes on from VDFB02053518.1 coordinate 33,172, forward strand.
TCAAATTTAAAATTCAGCCAATTTACTTTATAAATATTCTAAACTAAAAAAAATGAAAATTAACATTAACAAAAAAATATAATATTAACATTAACAAATATAATATTGAAGGATAGAATAGTTACGAAAAGATTGGGGATAATTATGGAAAGAAATAAAAATAAATAAAAAATGAAAAAAGCAAGGAACGAGGACAAAGAGGCATTTATTAAAAAAAAATGATATCTTAAATAAAAAGAAATAATGAAGTCAATATTAAGGATCTTATCGTGCTATGTCCAAGCATCTCCATGGAAAAGGGTCCTGAATTAAATTAGATGTTTTTGATGGTATAAGTTTATAATCTTGCTCAATGAAACTTGAGAACATGACAAAATTGACTTCCTAATATTGAAATGTTTAAAATAGACTTTATTTGGAACAAAATAAATTGAGGTATAATGATGGTAAAAAGAGAAATGATAATTATTTTTTTTAGCTATTATAAAGAGAAATTTAGAGCTGAAAACATGGATATCATCATTAAATTGAAGGCATAGGGGTATGGATTGGTAAGAGGCAAGTATTTTTTACTGTATTGATTAAAATATATATGTTTAGACCTCCATTTTGGGGGGTATCTTCAGAAAAACGTGAGAACATGTTTGAATGCCACACATGGAAGATTCTAACAAAGATTTAAATTGTTTAAAAATATATTTTATTGAGGGAGTGGAGATCCATATTTGACATTAATGGTGCTAAATATGCCTTTTCCAGTTCTTTTAGGATTTAGGACACATCCAAATACTCTTTCAAGTATTATCAAAAGGGTTAATCTCCTTTAGTAATGTGTAGGTATATATTTTGTATCAAATATTATTAGAAGACATAAAATAACCAAAAAAATCACTTATGGACTTTTGTTTCTTTAATGCTCAATTGAAATGTTAGAATATTACTAGCATACCTATATTAATTAATAATATATGTAAAACACGCCAAAAGTTATCTTTATCTTACCACCCTAATTGAACTCTAATTCTAATTGAATCATAACCCTAATTAACTTTTTCATCTTAGCCTTAAATGTAACCCTAATTCTAATTCTAATTCTAACCCTAGCCTTAATTCTAACTCTATTCATGATTATAATTTTAATACTAACCTTAATTCTAATGAGGAGCCTAATTCTAACTGTAATACTAATTGAACCCTAACCCTAACCCTTATTAGAACCCAACCCTTATTGAACCCTTACCATATCCTAAAATCAATCCTATCCCTAATCCTAATTGTGTCTAAGCCTAATTGAAACCTAACCCTAACTCTAGTTGTGTCCTAACACTAACCCCAACTCTAATCCTAACCTTTACCCAAAGCTTTCTCCTATAACCCTAATCTTAACCCTAATCTTAACCTATCCTTAATCTTAATTGAATTCTAATCCTAATTGAACTCTAACCCTAATTGTAACCTTGATGTAACCCATGCTAACTCTTACTCCAAGCTTTATCTTAGAATTCTAATTGAACCCTAATCCTAACTAAGCCATAACCATAATCATAACCCAATTATAATCATAATCCTAACTAAGTCATAATCATAATCATAATAGTAAATAATAATGTTATATAATTTTTTCATATGATAAACTTATGTGTAAATGTAATTCTTAATCACATAATAATGGGTTGGGTTCCAATTGAACCCTAAACTTAATTGAACACTAACTTTAACCCTAACACCCATATACAAGTACATAATTTTCTTCAAATAATTAATTTAGAGGATTGAATATAATTTCATGAAGACATAATGTTTCTTGACATAATTAGTTTAGAGGATTGAATATAATTGCATTAAGACAAAATGTTTCTTGACATAATTAGTTTGGAGGGTTGAATATAATTGCATTATTGAGGACAAAGTAGAATTTCAAAATAAGCACTAAACTAAAAAAATGACAAAGGTATACACAATTGTTGAAGATACAAGTAATTTTTTGATATGAATTTGGACATAAATGCCTGTACTTAGAGCCTCACTGAAATGTCAACCAAAAGAGTGCAATATATGCTTTATATAAATTTTGTATCAAATGTTATTAGAAGACATATAAAATGACCAAAAAAATCACTTATGGACTTTTGTTTCTTTAATGCTCAATTGAAGTGTTAGAATATTATTAAGTATTCATTGATAACATACAAAGGTTGCTTATCACATTAGAGCATGATGAACTTTGTCAATCTAGAAATTAACTCATGAAGTAGAGTTAAAAATATATTTAGTGGAATTTGAGCAACCACTTAGTGATCCATTGACTAAAATATGAAATAAATAATGCATCAATTATAGTGAGTAGACTTTAAAAGAAAAAGGCGAGTAAATTAAAGAGGATAAGTAATTGTATCAATAAAATAATTAGGAAAAATATTTTAGAACTATAATCTACTATGTTTAATATCAAACATTTTACTCAACTTTACTAGAAATATTGTCAATAGCCTCATAAGATCAATGAATAAATGTTGGCTATGTAAATTCTCAACTATTGAAATTGAAAATTATGTAGAAATTATATAAATCAAAGATTCTATGTCTTGAAAAATGAGTATTATTAGGAGTGAAGGGTTTTGGATAAAATATGAACATATTAATATATTGATTTGTTTCTTTTATTGAATAAGTATGTACATTTTCTTTTCTAATTATATAATTTGTATATTTCTTCTAGATTTCCTTTGGAAGGGATATCAACATATACCCCTAAGGTGAGTAAGGTTTGATGAAAATAGGTTTTAGAACCTCATTAAGACATTTATTAAAGATGCCTAAGTTTTGTTTTCATTTAGTTGTAAATATTTTAAGCATACGATGTAATTTAGTAGGAAGTTACAAAATTAGTACCTATAATGGAGAAATAAAATAGGATTCTTGCATTGTGGAAATAGTGGTCTTCAAAGCAAGAGTTAGAGACACGATGCAAAAAATAGTTTATTTTCATTTTATGGTAATCATATATTTATATTTGTATATCTATTTAAGTAAAATAATTATATTGAGTGGTTTATTGGGGTGCACACAAAAATGGACATTGTTAGATCATAATTGGAACAAGAACACACAAAAATTTATTTTGAAATAGATGTTAATTCTTAAGTTAAATATTTCATCAATTTCTATAGGAATTAAATCATGAAGCATCTATTATTACCAATATTCCTCTTTATTGTATTACATATTGCAATCAATAAAGTGTAATTTTGATGTAAAAGTTAAATTTAAACACCTAAATAATATTTGTATAAAAAAGAACACAGTGAAGAGTACTTTGAATTTTGTGACAAAGGAAAATTTATTTAACAAGTGATAGAATTCTATTTACTCTTGTCATAGATGGGATAGTGTCAATCATGGAGTGGAAAAAAGTATAAATTCTATCCTTCTATAGGATCCTAAGAGGTAAGGATCTAATCCTACCAAGGATGGAAAGTAGTCAAAATTCAAGGAAATTAAGGTTGATTTGTTAGGCACAAATTTAGAAAAAGAGAATTATTCCCCCTCAAAATTGTGGTGCTTAAATTAGAAAACTTTTGCTTGGCTAGGAGAGGCTTGGAAAAGTGGATTGATAAAAAATAGGATCATAATTTGTAAATAAAATTCCTTCTCAAAGGTCTCTCCTTTGTCTCTTGTCTAGATTAAGTGGCAAGGAAAAAATATGTTGCTTTGAGTTTGTGGGAAGTAGTTGTGTACTGCATCAAAACATTACTTGGGGAGCTTTGTTAATGGATATGGTAGATCTTTTTCTCCAAGAAAGACAACCAAAATTTGACCCAATCACTTGTGAAATAAAATTTCTCTCATTTTGGTTGCACCTCTATAACATTCCCTTAGAATATTAAGACATTTTGACCCTCTTGTTGACAACCCATTTGACTATTCATTTTTGCCTAAATTTGTAGCCCTTTTATTTATTTTGGCCTTATTTATCCCATCAATTATAACTAATCTAAAAAAAATCAAAATAGGTCTCTCATTATCATGTTAAACAAATAGGAAAACTGAGGGGGTGAATGAATTGTACATTAAAATCATCAAACCCTCATAAATCCTTAAACCCTTGTTAACTTTCGGATCCTTATTAAGCATCAGTAGAAAGTAAACATATGAAACATTAACACAACACCATAAACAAGTTATGCAACCTATCATGGATTGAAGATGGCTCAATATAAAGGCTATAGAAATGTGTGGATTGAGGGAGACTCTTTAAATATTATCAACAATCTAAAGAATCCTTTTGTCCCCTCATGGAGTGTTGAATCCCTTATTTGGATGCCATTGAAATTTTAAATTCTTTTGATGAATTTTATATTTCTCACATTGTTAGGGAAGGGAATGGTCTTGTGGATTTCTTCACTAACTTTGGTGTTAGCGGCTCTAGGGTGTGGGATGTGGATGACCCCCTTCCTATTGAGGCTCTTTCTTGTCTTAATCATGATTACCAAAATTGCTAAGTTGGATGGCAGCTTCATCATGTTTTGTGCTCACATGACCCTTTTCACATGGCCAATTATTGTTTGGAATGAAGGCGAGTTGGATCATGCTTGGCCTTATGGTACTTTGAGTAATCTTTGTATGGGGTGGCCTTCAAGGGTAAGTATGACCCTCGGCCACCATGCCGCTATGACACAGATTGTGGGTATTTCCTAGCTTCCTTTCTCGAGGTTTCTCTTAATTGTCTACAAAGTTCTCAAGCGATTGGGATTTTCTAGGTTTGTTATCATGGGTGGTGATCAAAATAGGGTGGATCCTTTCTCCTATGACACCTTGAAAAACATGATTGAGGTGTGGCGAAGACTACATAAGGGTGGGTTTACTCCATATTTGGAGCAGCTCCATGGGAATAACCTATAGGCTATGGCCTTGTTTGTCAAAGGATGGAATAACAGGATTTTGAAATGGGGTGGAATGGAATTTGATATCAATGAGGATTTCATTGTGAACATTAATGTTCTATCCTCGGAAGGAAAAAAGGTGTATAGAGATAAGAAGGAATCTAAAGCTGCTCTGTAGATTTTCTTCAAAGGGGATAAAGAAAAAAAGCTCAAGTAGGCTAAGAGTGGTGGTTACAAGCACAATTCCATCAAAGCCTTGTGGGGCGAAGTTGTTGAGGAATTGATGAGGTACATAACCTTAGAAGGTTGGTTCTCTACTATTAATGGTTATCATTTTGTTCTTTCGAATAATTTTCATCATAAGAAGAAAATTTCCTTTCCTTTCTATTTTTTGGCTTCTTTGGAGTATGGTCTTAAGGATCATAAAAGGAATCCTAAGAATCATGTGTTGCATGTTGGTTTGATTTTTCTAATACTGGATTATGCCAAGGATTTTGTGGTTCCTAAGTAGCTTGCAATGGTTCCTAAAGGTAAGCAATAGAAGCTGACCTTGGAATATGAGACTGTGTCGGAAGAAGATCCGGTGAGTTTGAAAGGAAAAAAGAATAAAGTGGTTCTAGAGGAGGAGTTTGAGTCAGAAGAGGATGAGGATTATCTTCCTAATTCTCAAGCCTCTATGGAAGTGGTTTCACAACCTCCTACCCTAGGTAAGGGTGGTAAAGGTTATTTTGTTCTTGACCTAAAGGATTATGAGACTTGCAGTGAGGAAGAGGTTGGTGAAAAACCTTGTAGAACTGGGCCTACCACTCCCTCTTACATTTTGAAAGATTTGATTGATACTACTAAAGATGTGTCTCTGACACCCCCTATTTTAGGGTCTAAGAGGAAGAAGGGTCTAAAAGACGGTAGCAGAATGAAGTTAGCTATAAGGTCTGGTAGCCCTGTGTAGGAGGAGCATGCTACTTCTCCTCCAAAAATTGGTGGTGGGCAGGATGCTTTGGAATCCCCTGATGTGGATATGGAGAAGTAGAATAGGAGGACAGTGGTTGAAGACATTGTTAGCTCTCTTCGTAAAATTCAAATGCTAGTGGTTGGGGATAAAGGTAAGGAGGTCTGTGAGAGCTAGGATAAGAATAGTATTTCCCGGGAGGGTGATGTGGAGAATACAGATGTGCTTAACTTTGATTAGGAGGACTTTCCCAATGTTTTGGGTCTAGCTAGGGAGGGCACCATTTCCCTGTTTAGATTGTTCAAATGGATTTTTCATGAGCTCAACATTACTAATGTGAGGGTTTAGTGTGATATGAAAAAATTTGGGGATTATTCGTAATCTTTTGTTCAAACTCAAGTTGATGAGTTGTTTGATTCCTTGAAGATTGTTGTTGAGGAGATGCTGAAGATGAAGAAGATTTCTAAACAAATAATTTTGACCTTGAAAGAGAAGATGGAAAGGGTTCGCATGAAATTGGATAAGGTCATTGAAGGGACTAAATATATTATGAGGTATGAGGCTAAGTTCCTTTCTATTCTCAATGAGAAGGCCAATAAACGGATGGAGGGAGCTCCTGGTGAGAATGATGTTGCTGGAGAAAGGCAGGTGGTGGAGGAAGCTTCAGTTGATAAGGCTACTAGTTTGTAGGATGTTTTGGTTAATGAGGTAAATGTTTTAGGGCTCGATGCTAGAACTTGCAATAATACCAAGATGCAAGCTAGTGGTCCTGCTAAAGATATGTCTGAAGTCATGGATGCACATTAGAAGGCTATCGAGAGCGACATGGAAGATGCAAATATTCTGAAGAATATGAAGTTTTGTGTTTTAGTTCCTCCTTCTTGGTAGTTGTTTGGCTAATGTCTTGCTATGTTTTGGTTGTTGAATGTTCTGCTTAGTTATCTTTTGATACAACTTTCCTTTTTTGTAAAGGGTTTTGGGGCCCCTTCAAAACCTACTTTAACTCTGATAAAAAAAACACCATAAACAAGAGAACACCATATTTACGTCAAAAACCCTAATCAGGGAAAAATTATAGTGAGGATTAGCTCACATATGTATGAATAGAAACACCAAATACAATAGGCTCACTATCAAAATGGATCATTACCCAAAGGACTCACTATCCAAAAGAAAGAAGAATAGAAGAAGACTGTTACAGAGAGATTCGCTATCTCAGAGCAATAGGAAAAATCTACCACTATAACTTTGCACCATCCGCAATCTTTGGCTCACTGCCTCTAGCAACTTCAAGCATATTGAAAATGTAGACACCTTCCACTCACTCCATTTGGTAGCCTTGGGTGTTTAAGCTTGTTGAAGAATACTTAGAGGGGGGTGAATCAATATTCCTTTAAACCATTCAATCATTTAAATATCCAAATCACATAACACTTTCAACTGTAGTAAAGAAAGAAAGCATAAAACATTCAACAACTCATAACACATGAACACCAAGATTTTTAGGTGGAAAAACCACGGTGAGGATTAGCTCACGATATATTATAACCGATTATAGTATATTTATAGAAGTGCTCACTGCATGTGGACTCACTTACCAAGTGGACTCACTTCCCATAGAGAAAAAGATAGAAAAGAGATTGTGGCTCATAATCTAGTTTGAACAGTTACAATTGCATCTATCATATGCATGAAATATAATTCAAATGAAGCTCAATAAATTGACTTTACACACTTCATTTGATTCATATCTAATACTATGCTTTCCTCTGCATTCACATCACTCTAATCTTCTACTCAACATTCATAACTTAAATTCACACTACTCTGATATTATTCACATCAGATACATGTGGAACACTTGAAACATTCATTACTATCTTCAAAACTTTGAAAAAGATCTAACATATATATCCACTTCAAGCATAACATCAATTAGGTCGGCCTAAGTAGATGTAACATTCAAAATATAACTTGTCATCTTCAACTCTTTCCACACACGCCTCACACCAAAATTCAAATATCAAAATAACATGAAATAGGTTGGCATGGACCTAAAATAGATCCCACATAAGACTGCAACACTTATTAAACCTTAGCATACCTTCAAACTTATTAGGTCAGCACTGTAGAAGATCTAATACCAAAATTATTCAACTATGTATCCACATTCAGACATGTGGACCTCAAAATTAAATACCAACTGGAAATCACACACTAATGCCATCAATCACCATATCCTCAAAAGTGAAAAGCCAAAAACTTATCTATGGAGAAGTGTAGACTCTCCCACTCAAATACACTGTACAGGAAATAACTATAAATTGTCAAGTTGAACTTCTGTTACTTAGATCGCTCAAACCAAAAGCCAAAACATGATGAAATTTTTGAATCAAATACTTCTAACAAACAAAAAAATAATTTTTGAAGCACATAGTGAAAACTTCATTTTTGGACCGGTGTGGACCCAAAAACTAGATGCTCTATTGCAGAATTATTAGAGTTGACACTTAGTCAATTTTCCATCACAACCAACTTTACTGGATCAAACCATCTTGCAAAAATGTCTTCCAAAAACACTTCAAAACCTATTAGAACCAACCAAAATGATCTGCAATGATCTACACCATGATTTCCATATCAAGATACAATGTTGACATCAATGACAACACTGCAACACATTGTTATAAGCCTTTGTGCTTATTTCTCATGCTCATGTTGCGAACAACAACATCAATGAAATTATTCCAACAATTTCCCCCTTTTTCATTGATGGCAACATGCCAAAATATCTTCAAACCATTCTCAAACCATTATCCCCCTTTGACATCAAGTGCAAAGGGTGCCTACAACAATTGTTCTAACTTATATCGAATCTCCCCTTAAGTGATATATGTATATGTATAAATTGAAAAGATTAAATTAAATCCCTCTAAGTCATATAATATAGAAAAACCAAAAATTATGTATTGGACAATACTCCATATACTCTACATATGTACAAAAAATCTTGAAACTAAAAATTGAGAAATATAAAGAGTAACAAATGTGTCAACCGAAGGAAGTTGACTCTCGTAACTTGTGTAGATGGATCTACCATGATTTTTTTTTCCTTCCTTCCATGTCTTCAATGCAAGCCCAAGCAATGTGCACTGTGTTTCAAACTCCATCAAAATTTCTTCTCCTTTTTCTAGAGTGCTAGGTACTAGATTCAAATGTGTATCCTTATTAGCACTCAAAAGGACACTAGATATAGGTATAAATTTATCATTTACCAAATCTATTATCTCTCCAAACTACAAAATGACATTTTCCCTTTGTGCTTGCAGCTGAAAGAAATTCTTATGCAAATCTTCAATCACACTCCTTGTGGTACCAATTAGATCAAGTACCAAATCATAGGCACTGGAGGCTTTATTTATCTGGGACTCAATGGAGTCCATCTCATTCCTTATGCTCTATGTGGCACTAGGGCACTTCATGCAATATTGAAACAGAGCCTTAGCCTCATCCACACAAATATGTGCATCCTTCAAATTATATAAAAACTTTTGTGTGCAAGAGAACACTTCTCTGTGATCTCCAACATCTTTTTATCATTCATTCTCTTTTCTACTTCTTTCTCTACTTCACCTCAGAGACTGAAGGTGTATTCCTTAAAATAATCAATTAAAATATTTAAATTTTCTATACTGATGAGTGATGTGTCTATGTTTGTACTGGGTACTGGTTCTTGTAGTTCCTTTACTACTTCATCAATTCTCCACTCTTTTGATGTGGCTCAATAATCTCCTTCTAGGAAAATGCATGGTATACATCTCCCAATTGTAGCTTGTAGAGTGGGGAAATCCTCTCCAAATCTACATTTCCCTATTGCATTAGCAGTTGTAGCCATTATGAAGAAAAAATAGGCTGAAAATTGAGTTTCATACTCAATAGGTTCTTTAGGGAATCTCTGAAGGAGCTGGAGGATTCACTAGAAGTCTTTGTCATCTTCGTAGCTTACTCTTTCGGTTCCTTTCCTTTGTCCTTTTTCGAGTCCATAAGTATCTTTGTTCTTGCATTTCTGGAGGTATCCTCTTCCTTACCTTCACCTTCCTTCTCTTTATCTTCTTTCTATTCTTCCTTTTCTGCCTCAACCCTCTCTTATTCAGTATCGTTGTTCATATTTTATTCCTCTGTGGACTGATTAGTGGTATTCGTAGGTGGAGTTTCAATAGTTTCTTCAAGAACCAAATAAAGAGAATTGTCTTCCTTTTCTATTTCTTCTATGATGATAGTCTCTCCTTCCACATTTTTCTTTGCTTTTGTATCTTCATGTGTCACCTCTTCTATTTTTGGAGGGGTATAATCTTTTATATACTCATCATTTGTCACATGCTTATGTTGAGCATCAATTTTCTTCTTCTTCAACTTTTGGAACAAGGATCCTTGCATTTTGGGGCCATTCCTAGCTTTTGTGCTAGATTTGCAACCTTATCAACATTGTCCTTTTGGAATCTCTCATGATCATCCTTGTCTCTACTCATCAAAATTTTTATCCTATGTTTTGTTCTTAGTTATTTTGTATACAGTTGGGCCAATGTGGCTTTATTTTTTGTAGACAAGGGAGCACTAATCACTTCAAGAGCATGGGCCTTCATCTTGGCCTCTTCTTCAATACCCTCTTGTCTTCTCTTTACCAGAACATTCTAAAGCTTTGCAGGCAGCTTCTTATGTATTTTCCTCATGTTCACTTCAAGCATTGTATTTTACAATGGGCTCAACTATTGTGGCCTTATCCACTTCATTAACTTATTTATACAACGCTTTGCTCACCAAGCATATTGTGTTGAATTATTCCATTTACAAGTGTCTCTACCTTCATTAGACAGCGAGGTCTTACCTTTTTCTTCTTTGCTTCATCTAGAGTCTTCTTTGTTTCAACTTTCTTCTTCTTTTCCAGGGACCCTTTCTTTGTTATTTCTTTCTTCTTCTCTCTCTTAGTTTATTTTTCTTTCTCAATCCACTCTTCACTTTTTGTGTCAATAACATCAAATCTTTTTCTTTTAGCACTAGCTTCACCTTGTGAAGCATCACTCTTCCTTTTGCATACCAACAAGGGTACTTCTTTTTCTTCTTCTATATTTACACTTATAATCATTTCTATCACGACCTTTTTCTTTTGTATTTTATCTACGACAGTGGCAGGTGGTGATATCGAAGTAGCCTTCTTCTTCTTTGGCCTTGTCAATTACACAACCAGAGGGTATTTCTCCTTCACCAAAGGAGAGCTGATTTTTTTTCTCTCTAACAGGCTACCTAGTCTCGAAGGAATTCCGAATAGGAGGGGTGGTAATTATCCTACTAGATCTTCTTGTGCTTCCTAAACCTCCTATAACACTTGATTCTCCCTTATCTTTTTCTCTTGCATATTGCATTTGTTCCTTTGAAATTCCCATTTCCTCTGTAATCTCATCAACCATCTTTCTAACCTTCTTCTGAATTATTGGTTTCTTTTGCTCAATGTGCACCTCCATGGATTTATCTTCATGAGCTCCATATCTTTCTTTAGTTGTACCCTTTGTACTTTTCAACAAAATTTCAGCTAAACTAGTAATCTCTTGTCCAATGACCTCATATTCCAATGTAGGGATCCACAAAGTCTTGGTTCGACTACCTCCATGATGCATTCATCAGTACTTACCAGAAATATAATATCATTTTCATTATTTTCCACCATTTTCCTTGGAATCAAGTATCTCATGCATTCTCTTCTGAAAAACTATAAAGAAGGAAACAAGTGCCTCATCTTGTGCATTCCCATCACCAAGACTACTCATAAAATATTTGATATGATGAGAAACTAGTCTTCCTTTTAACCATTTCACTTCTTTGGTTTTGAGGAGTTCTTTTAGAAAATACAAAAGAAAACACATAACCAAAGTCCCATACTTAAATGCATACTTCTTTTCCTTTGTTTGCTTCAAACTCTCCATCAATTTTTTCCTTAGCAACTCACAAAGATAATATTCAATACCATTTTCCACCATCTCGTATACCACATTGATTGTGGTGGTAGATACAAAATTATCTTTGTTAGTGAAATAGATTGTATAGCCAATTAGCATTGTTGCATACCTCACAACTAGATTTCTAATGGGATTTATTGCTAAATCCCTCTTATCATATGTTGCACCAATAAGTTCCATTACCACTTCATTCTTAATGGATTTCAGCATAAGAATAGGTCCGGTGAAGCTTAGACCTATAACCTTTCTAATTAACCCTTTTGTTATCATGTTAGGCTTGTTGTTCCAAACAAAGTTGTCATGGATTCTACTTAGTTCCATTCTAACCCATTTGCTATCAAAACAAAAATTTGAAAACCATTGTCATACATCCAATTTCTTCGTGACTAGGTTTTGATACTTTGGTTTTAGGGAAAAGTTGTCTTCATTCAATTCTTTAGCCCATAAATATCCTAGCTTAGTGTGATCAAATTCTTCCATCTTTCCATGAATGTAAATCCTTATATCCTCAATTGGAAAAACCCCATATGGAACATGTGAGAACGCACCAAGCAAGTCATCTTCAGTAGATTTCACAAGGTACTTCTTAAATTTTGGTTGTGACTTCTTGGTAATCTCAATAACCCTCAATGTATCCATTGAAAAGAGTTCAAATTACTTTCAAACCAAGTTCTTTTGAAAACTAGGGAAAAGTTGAGATTGTGAATACCCTTTTTTTTATTTACCGAACTAGTGTTTTAATGCACTAGATCACAAACAACTTCAATCACTCCAAATCACTTCCTTGCTACTCTACTTCTTCTCAATGCTCGTTATGAATGAAATTGGCTAGGTAAAATCACTTTATAACCCTTGGAATTTGACCTAATTTTATAGATAATGCTTCAAACAATAAAGCTGGTAAATATTTTTATGTATGCATAGTCAACTTCTAGTGCTCTGCAACCTTTCACATTATCATATTTTCTTCTGCAATCTTCACCAAAAGATCAAGCATGTCAATATTCATCACATATCTTCATGTCGAGGCATCAACACCTCTTCTTTGGTGGGGTATATAAGATATTCATTAATGCTCCCCTTGATCCAAAGCTCTCAACTCAGTTTCCAAAGGAAACATCTGCACCATATGATGGTATAGATTCATCCTTAACCTTTATCTCTTCCTTCTTTCTCCAAACCTTTTCCATTTCCTTCTTAGTTTCTTTTGGATCAACCTTTTTTATGAGTTCATTCTTCTTTACCGGATTATCCTTCCTCATATTTTTTTCTTTTGTAAATCTTAGTAATGTATCCAGGTCTATTGCTGTTGTATCACATGATATTCTTCTGACCAGTATTCTTTCCATTTATTCTAGATCTACATTGATTAGCTATATGTCTAAATCCATAGCATGTATAAAAATAGCCTTTAAAATATTGAATCATTTTACCATTGTTATAGCCATTCATCATTTGACTTATGCACTCATCATCTCTATGACCAAACTTCTTACATGTAAAACATTGACCAAAAAAAGATGCAACATTTTGATTCATTATACTTCTAAATTCCATTTCCTTATATCGAAATTTATTGCAAGAATAATAGAAACCATTGAAAGATGGGTACGTTTGTGCATTTGGTTATCTGACCAGTGGTCTTCTTTGATTATGGATCTACTTGCTAGTGTTCTTCTTTTCAGGAAGATTTGTAGTGTGGTCTACTTTTGAACTTTCTCCTATCTCAAATCCTAATCCACCTTTGTCTTTAGAGCCTTTTTTATTTACAATCATTTCATCAAGCTTTGTAGCACTCATCTTGAATTTCTCTTCATGACTCCTTGCTTTCTCCAAATCTGATCTCAGATTCACTTCTTGTTCAATCCTTGTACATTCGTTAAATTTCTTTTCACCATTGCATTCAAACATTCCTCAATTATTTTCTTTTCTTCAACTTGCACATTCGGACCGGTGATGGTTTCATTTTCTTGCTTTAATTGTTCACTGACTTCCTTATGCCTTTATCTAAACTTCTTGATTTTTTTCTCAATTTCTTGATACATTCATTTGCTTCTTTGATTTTTTATTTGAAATATGTATTTTCATCTTCAATATTTTCAAGATCTTCAAGAGAAACTTTGAGTTCTCCATCTTTTTCAAGCAGGCAGTCGTCTTCTATGGATCCAACAATAGGAATCTCTTCAGGAGGAGTAGGTAGTCTTCTAACAACCATGTTTTCAACCTCCAAGATCTTCCCCAAGTGATTAAGTTCCTTGCAAGGAACCAATCTCTGATACCAATTGTTGAACACCCGAAATACTAAGAAGGGGGGGTGAATCAATATTCCTTTAAACCATTCAATAATTTAAACATCCAAACTACATAACACTTTCAACTAGAGTAAATAAAGAAAGCAAAAGACATTCAACAACAACTCATAACACATGAACACCAAGATTTTTACATGGAAAACCCAAAATGGGGAAAACCATGGTGAGGATTAGCTCACAATATGTTATAACCAGTTATAGTATATTTATAGAAGTGCTCACTGCAGGTGGACTCACTGCCCATAGAGAAAAAGATAGAAGAAATATTGTTGCTCACAACCTAGTTTGAACTGTTACAATTGCATCTATCGTATGCATGAAATACACTTTGCTTTCCTCTACATAATATTCTACTCAGCATTCACAACTTAAATTTGCACTACTTTGATAATATTTGAACCACATACATGTGGATCACTTGCAACATTCATTACTATCTTCAAAACATCAAAAAAGATCTAACATATATATCTACTTCAAGCATAAAATCAATTAGGTCAACCTAATTAGATGTAACATTCAAAATATAACTTTCCATATTCAACTCTTTCCACACATGCCTTACACCAAAATTCAAATCTCAAAATAACTTAAAATAGGTGAGCATGGACCTATAATACATCCCACATAAGACTACAACACTTATTAAACCTTTGTATACCTTCAAAATTATTAGGTCAGTACCACAAAAGACCTAATACCAAAATTATTCAACTATGTATCCACATTTGGACATGTGGACCTCAAAATTCAATGCCAATTGGAATTCACACACTGATTCCATTTGTCAACATATCCTCAAAAGTGCAAAGCCATAAACTTATATATGGAGAAGTGTGGACTCTCCCACTCAAATGTATTGTATAGGAAATAACTGTAAGATGCTAGGCCAAACTTCTATTACTTAAATCTCTCAAAAAAAAAGCCAAAACATGATGAAATTCTGGAATCAAATACTTCTAATAACTAACAAAATAATGTTAGAGGTGCATAGTGAAAACTTCATTTGTGGATTGATGCGTACCCAAAAACTAGATGCTCTGTTACAGAATTAATAGAGTTGACACTTAGTCAATTTTCCATCACAACCAACTTTATCGGATCAAATCATCTTGCAAAAATGTCTTCCAAAAACACTCTAAAACCTATTAGAACAAACCAAAATGATCTACAATGATCTACACCATGATTTCCACATCAGGATACAATGTTTACATCAATGACAACATTGCAACACATCATTATATACCTTTGTGCTTATTTCTCATGCTCATGTTGCCAACAATAGCATTAATGAAATTCTTCCAACAAAGCTCACACTCTAATCACCACACTTGATCAAATTCACATCATACGAAACTCACACATCTTTCGCACACATCTCTAACAATTAACCTTGCTTATATATCCTCCAAAATGTCAAAAACCTTCTCCATATTAGCCTCAATGAAACGTATGCATCTCAAATGTGCAACCAACAAATAGGTTCACACCAAACACTTCCATCATGCAAAGAAGTGAAGGCGGACCACACCAAGGGTTAACTAGGACCCAAATCTACATCGACATGCTTCTCCACACTTCCACAAACAACAAAAATCCTTCACAATTAGAACTAGCACACCAGGTCAGCCAAACCTGCATTAACACTAACAAGCGACCACATACATGCCTTTCCAAGTCTAGAAACACCATGTTGACCACACAACAACACTCCACAACATCCAAGAATATTCAACACCATCAGAATATTCATCAATAGTGTTGTAACCACCGAAAACTGATAACACATAACATCATATACAACCAGTCGCACTGCTACAAGCATACAACTCACTAACCAACCTTGCAAAAAACTTGAACACACAAAACTCCAAGGGAAGTTAGGTATAGACAACATTATCACGTTTACAAATATACAAGACAAGAAACCTCAACACAAAGAAATGTGGAGCAATTCCATTTCTCCTAAACAACCTTCTTCAAAGGCAACACAATATCAAACACAACTTCTACTGTTGCATGATCCAAAACCTGAAACTCTAGATATAGAACCTCTAAAGACCTCTAACTATCACATCCAAACTGTACAATCATATCTTCAACCGTGAAGAAATATGGAGCATAACACTAAACACACCTCTATCACACTACACACTCTTTTATTCAAATTTTCTCAAAAACACTTGGAAACCAAGTGAACCTATTACATCAGCGACACCACAAACACTTACTCAACATATCTATAGCATCTACAAAACTTGATCAATACTACAAACACTTCTTGACATGACCACTCTAGAGGTTGACATCAAATCACAACACTAATGACAACATAGTGCAACAATCTCCAACAATATCCTTGACCATACTGGAAGTTGACATCAATGAAAAAACTAATGACAACACCAAAAAATATCTATCAATATCCCCCTTTGTCATTGATGGCAACACCAGCTTTGAAAAAACCATCAACAACAAAAGAAACTATGTAATAGCAGTACAAGCAACACTCCCCCATACTAGAACACTTCTTATAATTCAGACTTCAGTCTTCTCTCCCCCTTTTTTAGACTTCTCCCCCACTTATTTTTCAGAATACACTCTCTTCAAGGTTTTTTATACTTTTCTCTCCCCCTTTGACATCAATGGAAAAGGGAAACACCTACATACTTCACTTCAAGAAACACCTGAAGGAAACACTCTTTCAATTTCTCTCCGCTACTCTCTCTCTACTATTCTCTCACCCTTAGGGGAACAAGATATTCTCCCCCTAACTACACCAACTGAAGACACTAGTACCTACTCCCCTTAAGAGGTAGCTTTCATTATTCTAGGACCAATAATATATCTTGAATAGCTCACCTGGAAAAATGCACCAACTTATGTATCTAATTGAAAGAAGTAGGGAAAATAACCCCTAACTTTTTTCAGAGATACTCAAATGTATCTTTTGGAAGAGCCTTTATGAAAATCTTCGCAACTTGATCCTTTGTAGGCACATACTCTAGCTTCACCTCATTCTCTACGACTTTCTCTCTTAGAAAGTGATACTAGATAGAGATATGCTTTGTCCTTGAATGTATTACTGGGTTTTTTGAAATATTGATAGCACTTGTATTATCACATAAGATAGAAATAAGTTCATCATATGAAAACCTTATGTGGACACTTAAAAATGTCATGAATGATACTACACACTTGAATTTGATCACTAACTTCATTTCATCTTGAATTTCATCATCTTTTCACCTGTTTGATTAAATAAGCCTAGTTATTTGATTAAATTCCTCATTTTCATCTATTGATCTAATAATCTAATTAGGTTAATTCCTACCCACTTACACTAACATTTCATCTAGTTTAATTGAATAATGAAAATTATTTAATTTAAACCCTTTCCTTTATCTCCTCTCATTTAATTAAATGTCACAACCCCTTTTCATTCAATAAGTTAATTATTGAATGAATGTCCTATTATTCCTTATCTTGCACATTAAAATTTAGTTTTAATTACTAATTTCCTCACCCATTCACTTGCATAGGGAATATTCCAAAGGAATATTCTCCTATTTGGCTCCAAAAAGGGAATATTCTCCTTGATCCATGCCTTCACCCTTCATTAATTATTGACCATTGATAGATAAAATCAATTTGAGCCCTTGATTCTTCATTTTCTCTCCTATAAATACATTTTTACCAATTTTTCACCACAACTCAAATTAGCAGAGTTGAAACAACTTATGTTCATTTTAAGGTGAAACAATCTCAATTCATTTCTGCTTTGATTAAACCATTACATATTTTGGAGTTTAAAAGGAAAGAGTCAGTTTCATTGTGCAATGTGTTTTAAATAAAAGAGAGCATTTAGTTTTCCTTTCAGTGTTTAACAACATAAAAGAGAATACATGAGATATAATATATTTCTTTCATTCATCTTGCAATGATTCATACACTTTATAACGTTTCATTTATTTTGCAAGAGAGATATATATAGAATTTCACAAGATTGCAAAATGTTGTTTTCACATTCATTGGAAAGAAAAGAGAGATCAAGTGTCCCACACAAGCCATGGGAGTAGCTGAACCAATTCATCATAAGTAATGAACTATACAACCGAAGATTAATAAAAGGAAAGAAGTATATAATGAAAAACATATCCATCATTTCATGGTTTGGGTCTTTATTTAGTCTTTGTTGCTACTGCTCCTGCTTGCTATCGATCTTGAATGAACCTGCATCATGTTGTGAAAAGTTGTTAGAGCTTTAGATATGAATATCACTATGCTCTCTATCAACAAAAATATAGTGCATTGCTTATAATGTATTGAATCAGTTGAATAAACATCAGAAGTATGAAAGAGAGCTTGAAAAAATGAAACATCTTAGGAGCATTGAGCTTCACTATTTTTTATCTAACATGTTTATTCACAATGCAGGTATATGATAAATCATGTTGTTGTTCATTTTTGAATACATTATAGCATGTGGTGCAAAAATGGGCTCCCACAAGGGTTGAGCCCAACATGTTGCCCCTTAACTTCAAGAGGGGGAAATACATTCATTGAAGGAGTTGCTCATAAAACAACTGCAAGAGCTTTAAGATCATTGACCACTCATAATAATCAATCCAAGGTGTAATGAATTGAAAATTATGAGTGGAAAAGAACTCATTTGAATGCCTATATTAAGTGCAAAACAAAATAGAATGCATCATTTTCATATTGAGAAATTTCTACTACTATCAAGTTTGAGTGCTTATTGCTACCATGTCATGTTTTATTTATGCCAAGTGTGTTGTTTGAAGTTTCTCATCGAATAAGGAAACAAAGAATGTGTTGCTTGTTATGTTGTTTGTGATGGTGTCAACATAGTGAATTTTTCATGTTCATCAATGTGATTACAAGTAATACTAGCATATGAAGCAATAAGGGTGCATTTTCATGAAGGGGATAGTGAACAGGCATACATAATCAAAGCTCACAATGATGGAACAACAATCAAATTAATATGAGAACCACTTGCAAGGCACTGAAAACAAGGTGTAAACACACTTTAGTATGTTGTTTCTACTCATCATTGCAAGTGGGGGAGTGACAAGGTGTAAGTTGTGCTTATTCATAAACCAAATAGTCATGCTAAACACAGTTAGATCCATGCAAGGTATGAAGACCAACATATTCATATCAGTTGTAGCTGCTCTTAATAAGAGATAAATATACATGAAGAGTAAAAGAACTATCCTTAGCTATTTGTGTAGTGTATAAAGATCATCAGAGGTTTGTGTATGAAAATCCTGAAGGAGACAATGTTTCACATACAAACAACATTATTGAAGCAGAATGGAGCACAAGATCCAAGCCTTTGTTTTAGCATTGTGACATATTCAAATGCTTTGGAAAAAAATTCATAGAAGAGATCTTACATTTGTGCCTTTGAAGAGAAATTTTGTTTTGATGCAAATTTTTTGAATGGGGAATGAATTAAAGAAAACAATGGTGAGGTTTTCACTATGCCTACAGGTGCACCATGTTGTATTGCATCTGTGTGTGTTAGTGAAAAGAAAAGAATTTATTTTTGCTTAGCATAGAATGGAAACAGAATGTAGCATGGAGTTTTGAAAGAATGTTTGAAAGGGAAAATGCAAATACAATAGTTGAGTATTGAAAGAATACCTAGTATGTGTTTCAAAGAAGAAAACTCTTAATAGAACAAACCTACATTTTTTAGAGCAAACAAAATAGAGTTACAATGCATACATTAAAGAACGTAGAGCTATGTTGTTTTCTTCATAAGGATAAGCAATTTTATCTCCATTATTGTCTTATTGTAAAGCCAAACATTTATTCCTCAATAGTAAATAGAATGGCATGATGATATTAGGGTTTCAAAAAAATGAAGTTTTGCATCACATTCAGAAAATGGGGAACCTAGAAAATTCTAGAAGCCTCAACCCTGTATGGTGAAGCATTTCTTTGGATTTTATTCAAGAAAAAGTGGAAAATAGTATCTCTTTTGCATTCTCAGAAAATGAAGTGAAGAAACTCAAGTTACATCAAGCATAAAGATCAAACACTTAGAAATGGTGAAGGTTGCAACCTCTCATAGAGAGGGTTTTCATTGTTTCCTTCAAAAGGGTTGAGCAACATCACATTTTCACACATACAAAAGAAAAATAATGAAACCCTAAGCTTGCAAGGAGAAAAACAAAATACCCAGATGAAGAACAACCCAAAAATGCATGAATGGCCATAGCCATTAAGGGTTTCAAAACCCATAAATTAGTAAACCAAGTGAAAGGATCCATTCTTTTCACAAGACTCTCATTATTCTATCATGGGTCAAGATATCATGGATTCTTTCTATGCAAAACCAAGGGAGAAATATAGAGAATAAAATACATTATGGGCTCTCATGGCTGCAGCCTGAGAACTTGTCTTTTCTTCACATACATCAAAACCCACTTGGGGTTTCATTAGGAATAACAAATATAGAAGAAAATAGGAAGATTTGAGCTTATACAAGCTTTGAAGCACTCAAAAATAAGTGAAAATGCAAGATTTGAAGAATGAAAGCTTACCCTCATCGTTGTTGTCAAGAAATACATGAAAGGTTGTGGGTTTTCCAAGATTTCTCCTCTCAAAAGTGCAAACCAAGTTCTCCAATGGCGTCCAATGCAAGCAAGGTATCAATAGAGAACAAAAAAGAAAGACAAGTACATTAGAAAGTGTATCATGGCTGCAGCTTAGAGGCCCGAAAATTCTTCAAAATGGAGTTAAAATTCCTCAGATTGGTGGGAAAGCAACTTACCATCGAATTCCTGAGGAGAGTTTGTTGGAGTTATTGACAGACACTGAGAGGGGGTGTGAATCAGTGTCTGTACCTTTTCATAAATTTTGACAAAGACTTTTAATTTTGATATCCTTTCTATCAACAATAGAGTAGAGTAATCACCTTGAGAGAATTCATGAAAAGGGGTAAACAAATATATGACAACATTAACTCAGTCCATTATACAACTTATGCAAATATGATTTGAGTGAGATATCTTGCATTTTCCAAAACAATTATGGCTAACATTGATTAACAATCAAAGCATGATGACAGTGCAGGTACAACTCATAAGACTATGCAAATTAAGATCAACACTATTGATTCACTTCTTAAACAACTGATTTGAATGCAGCTTTATAAGACACTGCAACAACAATGCAGCAGAATGACACAAGAAAGGTATTGAGACAACAAACACCTTTAGCAAATTATAACAATTCTTGAGCTATGAATCAAATGAGTACTTTTATGCTTCCTTTTGTGCAAGACATTTAAAATAAATATTTACAGAGATGAAGGAATTAACATTCAACATTGTTCAGACTGATAAAAACTATCACTCACAAAATTATCATAATCAAGAAGCATTATGACATCAAAACAAAGAGACCATGAGACAAAGGATTTGATGAGTGGAAAGCCCTCATGGGGTAGAAAAATTACTCCTAAACTTCCTTATTGGCTTAGTCTTCAAAAAAATCACTGTTAACAATGCCTTACAGGATAATTTCTAAACACCAACTCAAGGAGCACCAACCCCTCATTTAGAGACACCAATCTCAAGGAGCACCAACCCCTTACTTAGATTTCAGAATTACAATAACATAGAGGATCTCTCTGTTTCTTAGATAAGCTCACTCATACCTCTCTATCTAATACCCTAAAGATTCAACACAATGAATCCTTAAAATATTAAATAAATAAGGTTTACATCAGTGCTTTGCAAAATGTTTTCAATTTTTAATAACAAAGCTTTTTCAACATTTCATTTTTGATACAACAGCATGTAATAACATCACAGAATCACACCAGTCATATTACAATGTTCAAAACACTATATTTATATATTTTCACATGTATTTCTACCAATAAGTCTTCATAGAAAAAAAAATTCAAAGGAATCTGAAACCCCCTTTTTGTTTGTAGAATATGAGCCAGTAGAATAATGATTAGAAAAAGGTGAATAATCATTTGTAACGCTTGTATTGACGGCTGTAATAAATTTGTCAAAATATATCAATCCTCTTTTTCCAAACTGCAAGAGTTTTTACAAAACCCAGAACAAGTGCAATCATTTTCATAATAAAAACCATTTGAATCTATTTTCAGAAAACCCATATGTTGTATCCATCATTTCTATAACAAATGAAATGAGTTCAAAATGTAACTGACATGTTTTTCAAAATGCACGACTACCCAGCAACCAGAAGTCACAGATCTTCATTATTTTATTAGGCCATGATTTATTTCACCAAAACTGAAATGCATTAACTTTTGACATACAAAAAATGCTTATACCTTTTCTAATTCGAGCAAGAAAACTAGATGCAGATTTTTGATAAAAATAAATACCAAATGATGGTAAGGATACCTGAACGCACATGAAGATGAAAAAGAAATGCATGATAAAACTGTAATGAAGTATTTACCAACCCAACAAAGTAACGCCTTTGAATCTCCTTCCATATTTGAGCTTTCAGCCAAAGAAAATCATCAAACAGAGCAACCATACTCATCATGCTTAAACACAATGAATTTCTCCCTGATAATGTCATTACAGCCAGCTAAACCACTGAGAAAAAATAGTTACAAGTATACCAAGGCATCAGCTAGGGTTCCATACTTAGCCAAAATGAAAATGCAATATCATTTTTCCCTAACTTCTCAAAAGCCAATTTATTCGATGACTTTCCAAAATCATAATAAGATTTGAAGTCCGCAATGAAATAGATAAACATCATAATGAATATAAAATCGGTTGTCATATACCATTTACCAAGTAAGTTGACACAAATGATGTTACCTCCATGTGACTTGTCGATGTCAATTTAATTAAGTGACATGTGATCGACACAATTTCCATATGCAGGATGAAAACCACAGTTGACAACCACCACAAATGAAAATTAAGGGAAACCCGATAGGGTTTGATTCCTTTTAGATGTCGACCCCACAAGCATTAACATTCCCAATGATAAATTAATATCTCATGCAAAAAGAGAAGGGCTCAAATAATAAAGACAAGTATTTTCCTTTGGATGTCGACCATGAAGTCTAGGCTTGAGCATTGGAGACTCCAAATATAATGTTGAAAATATATGTCATGTGAACCAACAAATACCATCAAACAAATGAGATGTCAAAACCAAGGTAAATTCAATGCCTCCAAATATGTGAGTTCATAGAATGTAACTAGATGGCTTTAGAGTCTTTAAGAAAGACATGAGGAAACTAATCAAATTGAGATACTACAAGAGTATACATAATAGTTTCAAGATGTCCAAGCAACCAAAAAGATCCATAAAGATGTCAATGAGCCAAAGATATTGTACTGAAATATCATTCTTGATAACAACCAACAGAGATACCTGAAAATGAATTTTCCAGAATGTATGTCACAGTGACTTGTAATCATGCTAAATATACATATGGTATGCAATAATAAAAGAACCATCTTGACAATGAAACCATATGTCAAACTGAAAAGCACTGTCAGTCCAATATAGTCAAAACCATCTGTAAATGATCATCCTGAATGGGAACAAGCATGGAGATCCTATAAATGAACCATGATCAACCTGAATGACCTGTCAAGATAACAATGACATATAGAATTGAAGAAAATGCATGCCATATCACAATGAATACCATCTGAATAACCTATACCAAGCCTTATCAACACTATCAGAACCATAACCATATGAAGATATATTGCATTCATAAATCTGAACCACATGAACAATATCAACATGAAAAACATGAATCATCATAAACATCTACAAATGAATATTTGAAAGTGAAGTAGCCTCAAGATTATGTAACCTCTCAATCATTACCAACATACCATGAATTCCATCAATAAGGTGCATCAATTATTCAATGTACGTATATGAGGACCATCAATAATTCATTTGTGACTTTGTCATCAAGGACAAACAATAGAGGGGTTAGAACAATAGAGTTGACGTCAAACAAAAGAGAATCAACATGAAAAGTCAAGTTTTGAGCTCAAACCCTAAGTCTCCATGGAGGCTCGAGCTGAGCTCTATTTTTCCAAAAATTCCAAAGCGAAAATGATGAGAAGAATTAGGGATTCGGCTTGGTTTTTTTTCTAGGGTTTCCTCTTTTTCCCTAATTCAAGTTCAACTTTTTTATCACAATATTTTAAAAAATCAGAGGCCGAACTAATACCTTGGTGCCTTGTGTTTTCCTTTTGCATATAGACCGAACTTAGGTTCTTTGACTTTAATTTATTTCATGACCTTGTCAAAAATCAAGTCGATGCCCTTGAGTTCCATGATTTCGCCTAAGTTCAAAATGCCCTATGTTCCCCTTTGATTTTTGAATGACCATAATGTGATAAATGCTTGAAGTCTTTTTATGATTTTTAATAGAAAAATAAAATACATTGAGAGCCTTAATATATTGATTTGATTTTTGCAAAGTATCAAAGTTTTATTTTTATTGCAAAAATCAAGATAATCAAAGCCAAATTGTAAAAATTGAGACTAAGATGGAGCTTTTTATATTGTAATTCTGAAACTATGAAATTGTAAAACATTGATTAAGCAATGTTTCTATAAATTACTTAATTGATTTTTATTTAAATGCAGTTTATTGGCACACTTGAGTTTCCCTTTAGATTCTTCTATTTTTGAGTTTGAGTTCTTGGGAGAAATTGGAAAAAGATGAACAAACTGAGCCTTCTATTTTCAATTTTGAGGCAGTTTAGGCCTGACTTTGTGGCTCTTTTGGATCAACCTTTTGGAGGTATAAATTTTCTATTTTTCTCATGCAGTTTGGAGCAGTTTTGGGCACTATTTTTCAAGTTTTTCCTTGGAGCTCGAAAATGGATCAAAAGTTTCCAATTCAAAGATGCAGTTTAGCTTGATTTTTCTATTCTCACTATTGGGAGATATAAGTTGGAGAAAATTTTGATTTTTCTCAGTTCAGATTATTGTTTCTTGCTCTCCTACTCATTTTAGAGATTTTGTAAACACTTTTGTACTCATATTTTGAGCTTGATACTCCATTTTTAATAAGCAATAGAGTTTTCCTTCTCATTTTTTGTCTCATATTACAGTGATAATTTTATGTTTATTGCAATTCAAAATACAAAATCCTTTTATGTCTTATTATTACAAACTTGTGTGCAATAGTGTCATATAATTCAGTTTGTATTTTGTGTTCAGTCTTCTGAGCCTTCATATAAATCACTAATGGGTTATATGTTTTATGGAAAGATTGTGAAAGTTGATGTTTTGAGCAGTTGTGAGAAAAGTTATCAAAATCTTTAAAATTTCTAGTGAATCATCTTTAGGTTTTAGGATTTCATTTTCAGTTTTCCTCCAACCCTTTCCTTAGAAAGCCTTTTAGATTAGGTGATTTTCTAGGGGAACCAACCCACTCTAGAGATTCACTCTCATTATAGATTACCCACAATCTAAGAGTGTTTCCATGTTTCAACAAGATAGTAGAGTTTATCTTTGCTAAGGATGCAATCCTAATTGAAAACATACATCACTATTTGGAGAGAAATGGATCCATATTTTGATAGCAAATTTATGTTGTTGAAATTCATAATCACTTGCATCCATATTTAGCATATTCTTAAGAATTTTAGATTAATATTCATCTATTTTAGTTTAAGCATCCCTTAATGGCATCCATGTTAGCTTAGTTTACATTCATTTTAGCATATTTTGCATCCATGACTTGCATATTTGAACTTTGTTTCCATTTATCTTATCTTGCATCCATTATCATCAAAGAATCTTAGCATTTAGAACTCATATTTATCATGTTAAACTAGTTCTATACCATGTTTCATTCATATTTCATCGATTTCATTGGTTTTATTCAATAAAATCAATTGAAACAAGCTCATATTATCCAAGGGATTGAGAAAGGGTCGTCATTCCACATCAATGTGACACCACTCCTCCAATGGGATAAGATTCAAGGTCTTAGAATAGGTTTTCATTATGCTTTCATTTTGATTTCATGTTAGTTTAATGGTTATTTAATTTCTTGTTGATTTTGAATATCTCACTGGGATCATGGCTTAGTGGATTAAATATGCCTCAAATCCAGATGGATCTAGTTGGTGCAGGAGCACCTTGGAAAAATTAGGCCTCTATGAAGCAATGCTTTGAAATTTGATTCAATGTTATTGTTCCTACTTTGTAAATCATGTTGTTAGATTCATGTTCCCTATACTTGAGGTCATGATGAGGTCATTTGATGTTTATTAAGTCCAAAAGTACAAAAATGAAAATAAAATGTAAAGTTGTCAACAATTGTTAACAAATTTGCATGATTATGTAAAGTTTGTTGAAGTTTCATAGGTGGTTTTAGGCATTAGGAGGTAGTTAGAAGGCTACAAGTTAGTTGCATTGCCTTTAAAAAGGCTTTTGTATCACTTGAAACTTTGAGGGTGGTTGAATAAAGCATAAGTTTAAAGAAAATATCTTATTTTTATCATTTTTCTTCAGAAACCTTACATTTCCAGGCTTATGTATGGAGTTGTATGGCTAGTACTGATGGAAAATCATTTTTAAAAGGTAAAACAAGAAATCACCTTCCATCTTGCTTTTGTTTCATGCAAATTCATGCTATTTAGGATTTATAGTAAATTTTGTGAATACTATCAAAAACCCTAATTAGGGTAATCAAAAATTGAGAAAATTGTATTGTGATACCTTGATATCTATCCCACTCTAAATGTGCAAAATGACTAAGAAATGTGAAAGAAAAAATACCAAGGACACCTCAAGATTAGCCAAAAGAGTGATACAACGAAAAGGAAAATGAATAAAATGAAATGCAAACAATTTTACCTCCCTTGCTGTTGGTATCTCTTTGATTGGCCCTTGCTTGGAATGGATTGTGTGCTCCTTAGATGATTGCTTGAATGGCTAGATGCAAGATTAGATGTGCAAATGATTAAAAAGATGGCTAGATGATAGTAAAGGATTGTGGATTCAAATTGGCAGCATGTAGTTATGAGAATGCAAAGTGTTTTGAGAATGCAAATTGGCAGCATAAGGTTGCTCCAAATGAAAGTGTTTGGGAAAGCAAATGGGCAGCATGTAGTTGCTCAAATTCAAAAAGTGTTGAAAATGCCCTTGAGGAGGGGGTATTTATAGGAGAATTTGAATTCTCTAGAGAATTCAACGGTCAAGATGTATCCAACAAGGCCAAGATGAAGGGCTATGGTGGGTTGAGATCCCACAAGCCCTCACATCTTGACATGTGGAGGGTGAAGTGGACAAGAGGATATGAGGTGTAAATGAGGTGTCAAGAAGGTACATGAGGTGGAGGAAGGACAAGCACCTTGGGGAGTGAGAAGATTTCCACAAAAAGGGATTTCTTGTCCCCAAGTGGGAGTGAAAGGGACATTTGAGGAATTTTGGAATTCCTCAAAAGTCTACATGGGAAAAGGAGGTGGTTGGGGATATAAATGTGAATTAAAATTCACATTCCCTAGGATGATCTAGAGGTAAAGGTGGGCTCCAAAAAGGTGGGACTTGGTCACATGTGGAGATTGTGACAAGTCAAGGTTGGTCACATGTGGAGATTGTGACAAGTCCAAGGTTCTAGAAGCCTTGGAAAGGATGGAATGTGAATTAAAAATTCACATATAAAAGAGGGGAATCTAGGAAGAATAAAAAGGAATTAAAAATTCCTTGGAGAATGATTAGGCTTAATTAATCAGTAATTAGAAGATAAATGAGAATTAGAAGCCAACTTGCAAAAGTTGGAGGATGTGACACATCCTAATCAAGGATTAGGCATGTGCACATCCCTAATGAAGAAATTAGGAGATGGATTAGGATTAGATGAAAATGACATGTGAGAATTAAATAAATGTAATATTTATTTAATTTATTTGATGAAAAGAGGGGATTAAGGAGGGTAAGGTATTTAATTATTAATTAAATACCTTAGGGATTTAGCGAATTAATTAAATGATAGTAATATTACTTAATTAACTCGGATAAGAGGATGTTTAGACGAAAAGTGATAAATTTGGATAAATTAAATGTCCAAATTTGGATGTCTACATTTTGCCCCTCTTTGAGATGGTGTTACGAAGTAGCATCATTTCAAAGAATATTAAAATATAGAACCTAGAAGAAGATGGTTAGATTGGAATAGATGCGGTCATCCAAAGGTGACTAGGAAGGAAAAAGGAAAGAAAAATTAGGGATGAAGGATGCCCCGAGAGGACATGTGGGTTGAAGAGAACACGGTGTGCTCTCGAAATAGATGATGTGATGCAAGGGGAGATGAGGAAGATGATGCAAGGTGATGGGGAAGAGAGTGAAGTGATATGGAAATGGGTGAAGCACAAATGGATTTGAGGACAAAAGGTGATGTTGCCCCAGTCAAGGTACAAGTCAAAATGGGTTGATGATGGATGGAGGGTTGTCAATGAGGGAATTAAAGATCCCAAGACAACACGAGGATAGGGAAGGATACATCCCACTGAGTGGTATTGATGAGGGAAGGATACATCCCAAAACACCACTAAAGGATAGGGAGGAATACCTCCCAATGATGATGATCAAAGTGTTGTTGATGAGGGAAGGATACATCCCAAAACAACACCAAAGGGATAGGGAAGAATACCTCCCGATGATGATGATGAAAGTGTTGTTGATGAGGGAAGGATACATCCCAAAACAACGCCAAAGGGATAGGGAAGGATACCAATGGATGATGATGATGATGGGTCAAGGCTGGTAACAAGACTGGGAACTAGACCAAGGATATGATTAGATGATTCGGGCTAAGTGGGATGGATGGAGATTGGATAGAGATAAGGATGGATGGGGGGATACATGCAAGATGATAGAATGGAAAATGAGATGCAATCCTAATGCAATTTGCCATCTTTGGAGCACTGATTTTTGCTGTAGCATAAGACACCCAGTGCTAGGGTATGTGGAACCAAGGCGTAATAGTGTCTAATGCATGAAATAACCACAACAGACAAGAAGGTTATCCCAACACCCCAAAGTCACAAAGACCTTGGTCAGGCCAGGTATTGAGATAACCACAAGCACAAAAGGATGCCCCCACATAACACAAGACCTCAGGGATCTTGATGGGTACTATGTGGGACAACCAAGAAGACACAAATAGACAAAAGAACAAGATATGCCCCTATGTGGACCAATCAAAACACACCATAATATGATGGATCATGGCGGCCTTGACAAGTGATGATAGGGAGTTCAAATGATAAACAAAAGCCAAAAACATCAAAAGAGCGCAATCAATTTCAAATGTCCTTTGCCATAGGATCAAGGGGATAGATGGGATTGACGAGGTCTGTTAGGAAGGATACATCCTGTTGAGACCAAAGATGATGGATACTAAAAGATCGTTATGATGCGGGATGTTCAAAATCGATTGGATCTCATGATACAAGTGGATCTCGTTTGTTAAGAACCAGCTAGATAAGGGCATAGCTTGATGGCACGACACAAGGAAGACAAGACATGGGACTGACACACCCTAAAGACTTAGGGGCTCGGGGGCTGATCAAAGATTAGCCTTGCCTACGTGAAAGCGCAAAGCCCTCGTAGTTCAGTGAAAGGTGGACGACTGACCAAGATGGAGACTTTGATGGATGGTAAAGATAAGATGGACAAAAGGAGAAATATCGTTAATAGACGATAGAAGAGCAAAGTGGACAATGAAGATCGATGATGGAACCCCGAGGGTGGATCAAATGATCGACCTTGCCTACGTGAAAGCGCAGGGGCAACGTAGTTCGACAAAAGGCCACCGACAAGTGATGGAGACTTCGATGGATGACCAATATAGGATGGAGAACAGGAGAAAAGTGGACAATATAGATCGATGATGGATGGAACCCCGGGGGCAGATCAAATGATCGACCTTGCCTACGTGAAAGCGCAGGGGCGACGTAGTTTGACAAAAGGCCACAAACAAGTGATGGATGAAAGATGATGAGATAACCCTAGATAAGGGGTTAAAATGATGGAACTGACATGATAGAACAAGAAAGACTTGTTGGATTGGATTGGATTGGAGGATAGTGACTATATAAAGCTCAGGGATGGGATAGTTATCCAAATTATCAAAGGTGAAGTGGGCAAATGACATGCCATATAGATGAATGATGAAGTGATGAACGATGAGATAGAAAAGATGTGCAAAAAAAATAGAAGTGATGACGATAAGATGGATGACATTGGATTGCATGGGGAAAAGCCTATAGCTAGATACCAATGACAAGGGATTATGAGATGGGATGAGGAGAGAGGATGGGGGGAGGAAAAGGATTGTTTGGGTGGATTGGATAGAGGATAGGATTTGGATGAGGAAAAAGGTGACTAGATGGATGAATATGTGGATTCTTGGAACTAGAAAATTGAAAGGGTGAATAGGTAGAATAGGTAAGCGATTGATCAAGATTATGGAATGAGAGTTTGAAATGATAGAAGGAGGTTTGATGAATGTTTGAGATGATAGGAGGTTCGATGAAGTGTTGAGATAATAGATGAAGGTTCGAAGCAGATGAATGGTTACATGGAATGAGTGAATGGATTTATTAGAATGGATGAATAGGACAAAATTGAAGAAGATGGAGGGAGGGATCTTAAGACTTTGTTGCAGATGGATGAAAGCCCAGATTAGGGGTTTGGCTAAGCTCAGATTGGGATAAGATTAAAGCTCAGATAAGGATTGGATTGAAGACTAGAATGATTGAAGGATATGATTGAATTGATTCTACACTGAGTTCCGGGGCTTACGGGATGCAAGGTGTTGACAAGCAAATTTTTCCAAATTTGGCAATTTTCAAAAATTGTCAAATTTTGCCATTTTAGGAAACCTCATGGATAGACTTTAGGGAGTCCAAATTTTTTCCAAGAAATACCCAATATTGAGATAGGATGAATTGCCAACTAACAACCCAAATTCGAGATATGCATTTTGAGTTATGAGCGAAAACAATTTTTCAAAATGCTGGAAAAAAACACTAAATTGGGATTTTGAGGGTCAAAATGAAACTTTGAGGCCCCGAAAATGGGTCAAAACGGGTTCCAACGGCTTTCAAAGAAACTTGTTGGAAATCCACTCGTTATCGCGTAACGCAACTACCCGTCAAATTTCAGCTCAAACGGACACCCGAGTAAAAAGTTATGGCCTCCGGAAGCTTGGGTATAAAGGTCTTGGGCTGAGAGCATAATGTTTAGTGGTGAATGATTGAAATTTATGACTGTAATTTCTGAGAAAATAGTCTAAAATAGGGCAGTGAGGGCAGTTGTAATCTAGGGTTTGATAAAAGACTCTTGGGAAATGACATTTGAAAATTCGTTAAGTTGTAATAGATTAAATGTGATGTATTCCAGTTGATGGCTGGGAGAAATCAAGCTTGTAATTAGTATTTTCAATAAGCCATGTTGTGTTGAGAGAAAATTAGGCCTAACTTGTACATAGATGATCATGTTTTGGTTATTACTCTTCAAAGCAACAAAAATTGGTTTTTTGTTATGTTCTAAAACTCCATAAAGATCAACCAAAACATTATTTACAGTCCTAGGAAAGGGCCTGCATCAAGAGATAAATCTGACAGTCTGTGATAGAGTACTACTAGAATATGGTCCTTGGATACTCAGTATTGTGATTTTGTTGGAACAGTGGAAAGAATAGTTATAAGTGTTTTGAAACTATTTTATTGAAGCTATCTAAGGTGACTTAAAAGTTAGAAGTAGTTTTGAAGGTGGGGTTATTGTTTTTGATGTTTGAGCAAGGTGATTCCTATGTGTAAATCAATGAATCTATTGAAGCAGTTTTATGAACTTGGGTTTCTTTCAGTCAGAAACAGGATGATTAAAGTGTCTAGGAGGTCTCTTAAGAAGTTTGGAACTATAAAGCAAATTTGAGTGTTTATGTTGAGTTTTTTGAAGGGAAATATAGTTTAATAAGTGTGTCAAAGTAGGGAAGTTCAAAATTGTCTATGACTTGTCAAGTGAGATTGTGTGAGTTTGTTTCCTTCCTCTGACTCTGCATCAGTTTGGTATCAGAGGGTGGGAAAGATTTGGGCTGATAAGTTGATTTGTGAGTTGTGGTTTTGTAGTTGTGTGGTTTGTGTTGTTGTTTGCAAGTTGATGCACTAAGAAAGTCCAAGAGACTAGGAGAGTGGAAAAGACCTAGGTGAGGCAGAGATGGAAATTTTGAA
>VDFB02053519.1:0-20585 GCA_007258455.2 Sequoia sempervirens
CATAAATATCAGATAGTGACAGTTGTCTATGCTACCACATTTTTCATACATGTCTACCAAAGCATTTATCAAACAGTTCACTGCCTTGCTGCTATGGCTAAAAGCCTAAAATAGGTGCTTTCAAACAAGCTATGGATGCTTGGAAAAAATCTATCAAAGCATAATAGTAAGCAATAGCATAGACAAGGCAGTGAACTGTTTCAAAAAATGCCTCAAAGAAATGTGGTCTCATGGTGATGGAATGCCATGACAATCCATAGCAATTTGCTTGTCATGGCATTAGTTATGGCATTCCATCACCATGAGACCACATTTCTTTGAAGCATTTTTTCAAATAGTTCACTACCTTTTCTATGCTACCACATTTTTCATACATGTCTACCAAAGCATTTTATCAAACAGTTCAACGCCTTCATGCTATGGGTAAAAGCCTAAAACAAGTGCTTTCGAACAAGTTATGGATGCTTGGAAAAAATCTACCAAAGCATAATACTAAGCAATAACATAGACAAGGCAGTGAATTGTTTGCAAAAATGCCTCAAAGAAATGCAGTCTCACAATGATGGAATGCCATGACAATCCATAGCAATTTGCTTGTTATGGCATTCGTCATGGCATTCCATCACCATGAGACTACATTTCTTTGAGACATTTTTTTCAAGCAGTTCACTGCCTTGTCTATGCTACCACATTTTTCATACATGTCTACCAAAGCATTTTATCAAAGTTCAAACAGTTCATTGCCTTGCTGCTATGGCTAAAAGCCTAAAACAGGTGCTTTCAAACAAGCTATGGATGCTTGGAAAAAATCTATCAAAGCATAATAATAAGCAACAAGCCATGGTCTCATGGTTTTTCTTGTGCGAAAATCAGCTCGATTTCGGTTTTTTCCAGATTTTAAACTCGTTTTTTTGGCGAATTTGCAGTTTGAAACGAAAAAAAATCATTGACCAAAAAGTCAACCAAAAAGTCGACGATTTTTTCAAAAAATCGGGGAAAAAATCGTCCAGCCTGCAGATTTATTAAAAATCGCGATTAATCGGGTTTTTTTGCAGATTTATGCTTCATTGGTATTGATATCATTGATTGCAACTCATTTCAATCAACACTATTATTTGTTTATATATGGGTGTCTTTTGACACGGAACTTGCTGTGTTTTGTAATCAATTATGGTGGCCCTGTGAGTTGTAATTCTCTGTTTTTACTCGACAACACAAACCAGAACTATAATCCCAGGCTCCCAGCATTAAATCATGGGACCTTCGAAGGAATTAAGGACATGGAATGGGAGAATGAAATAGATTTGAAGAATTAAACATATATTACATGCAGCAGATACAGTACTCCTTTAAAGCCTCGATCAGAAAGTAGAGATACTTATATATGAATAGCAGATCATTTAAATATTATATATACTAATCTGACAATCAAAGCCCTTACCAACTTTTGAAAGAAATTCTTAGTAAGGTGGAGAATATTAATCAGTGAGTATCTGTAGGGTAATATATGAGTACATCGTATCGGACCAGGACAAAAAAAGATAAAGATATCACAGCTAGGGAACCATTAAGTACAGATCCGCCATTGGGGCAAGATTTAGGCTTATCGCAAACAGGGGACATTACAGTATGTTTGTTGGAAAGATTGTCATTGATGTCAAAGGGGCATGGATGGTTTGTCATTGATGTCGAATGCATATGATGGCAAAGTTACATTAATGTCATGTCACACTGAAGGTAAAAGAGATTGCACCCATTCCAAGACCGTTTTATTATCACGAGGCAGTCATTAATTAGTTTTATTTTTAGTCAACTCCCTCCTACTTGGCGCCCTTCTTGAATTTGAAACTAAAATAAATAAAATATTTTTTTATGTTCAGGCCAACCCCCCTTATTGTGGCGCCTCATATTAGGGATTCAAAATTTGTAAATAAAAAAATAATAAATATATTTTATATAGGGGTCGACCCCTATTGGAGTGCCCAAGGTAGAGGTGCAGAGGTGCATATAAAATGAGTTGCATCCATTAGAAAGTGACATATCTTCTCCATGAGTCACCCACTTTGGAGAAGCTATAAGATGTGGCTGCAAAGATATTTTGAAAGCAAGAAACAAATAGAATATCTTTCTGATTTTTGGAGCAGAATTTTGAGGAAGACTAAGAGTAGATTTATGTGAAGAATAAGAAAGAGTTATAGCAAATCTAAGAGGAAATTATAGCAGATTCGAAGCAGATTTTGAAAAAGAATTATAGCAGATCTAAAGGCCGATTTATAGCAGATATTTTGAGCAGATTTGTAAGTGAAATTAGAGCAGACCTTAAGGCAGAATTATAAAGGAAAGTATTGCATTATTTGAGAGAAAATTTATGAAGGAAAGTTGTTGCATCATCATCAAGAAGACTTGTGAAGGAAAGCAATTACATCATCTACAAACCAAGTCATGAAGGAGACCACATGTGTAATAACTGTTAGATCATCCACAAGCAGAGGTGTGAAAGAAAGTGCATTTATAATCAGATCTTTGTGAAGTCAATATCATCCTTTGAAGAATTTGAAAGTTGGTGCCTCTCAAAATAAGAGATTAGTGTCTCTTGCTGAGTTGGTGCTCAGTTGTGGGGATTGGAATCTCCAACAAGTTGGTACCTACAAATTCTACAAGCAGGGATTGGTGTCTCCAGTGGGCTGGTGCTCACATGCTTCACAAGTGAGGATTGGTATCTCCAGTAGGTTGGTGCCTACAAAAGAAGATTTGTAAGAGAAGTAGGTTGGTGCCTACAAAAGAAGGTTTATAAGAAAAGCAATATTTTACTGCGGTTTTCTCCCGCAAGGGTTTCCACGTAAATCGTGTGTTCTTCCTATGATCTTAAGTGGATTATTCGAATCATAGTTTGTAAAATTAATGCATTACAAATCAGCTAAAGACATCTAAGATAAGGTGAAGAATATCTATGAAGGAGATGATAAAGTAAAGAAGGCAAAGCTTCAAACTCATAGGAGACAATTTGAAAGCCTTAAGATGAATGAAAAAGAAAGCACAGCCTCCTACTTGCTTCGTGTTGATGAGATTGTGAACACAATAAAACGTATTGGTGAAGCAGTTGAAGAAGCTATGATTGTACAAAAGGTACTAAGGTCTTTACCTCTAAGATTTGATTCCAAGGTTTCGGCAATTGAAGAAATGAGAGATCTAGACAAATTAACAAAGGATGAATTGCATGGAATTCTTACTACCTATGAAATAAGGATTGAAGAAAATCCATCTAAAAGGGAGGCAGCCTTCAAAGCATCAAAGGGAAAGAATAAAGTATATGAATCAAGTGATGGCTCAAACAATGAAACGGATGAAGAAGAAGCCCACTTCAAGAGAAAGCTAAAGAAAAGATCCAGGAAGTACCAAGATAAGTTACCATTTAAATGTTTTAACTGTGGTAGAATAGGTCATTTTTCTTCTAAGTGTCTGCAGGTTAAGAGTGAAAGCAGCGATGAAGAGGATCACTACATGAAGAAAGGAAGGAAATATCAACAATATAAGAAGGATTATAAACAAGGTCAACATGAAAAGAAGAACTTCCGGAAGTACAAGAAGAGACTTTATTCCAAGGAAGATAATAGCTCATCGGAGGAAAGCAAAGAAGAAATTTATAACAGCGATAGAGAAGAAATACTCTTCATGGCGATGGAAGCAAAGGATTGTTTACTCATTGCATAGTGTTCAACGTACTACGGGAGTAAACGAGAATAATTCACAAACATAATGTACGTACTAGAATATGAATCACATTTGAATCACAAAACAATCATAAGAGTAATTGCACAACACAATGGATTGATTGATTTCATGAAGTATCTCAACAATACATAGCAATTGACCGTCTCCGACTAAAAATGACAAGATACATATATAGATGGCCGTGGTTGGTTGGGATACCAACCGTCGGCAACTCTTCCTAACTACCTGCCCGACAACTAATCCAACTTTTACTCTAAACTGTGCATATATTATTTAAACTATTATTATTTATTCCCAGTACGACCGACTACAACATTTATTTAATTAGTACAGTCGATTACAATATAATTATTTATTAACATGGCCGTCTACATCATCCCCCCCACAAAGTAGTCGTCTTCCAGACGACTGAAAACAAAAAATGCCAACTCCTTGTCCTTTTCCTGTAATTGATCCTCCCTCTGTGCTGAAAATCGTTGTGCATCGGCCACCTGGGTATCTTATTCTATCAATTGACTATCACACTCACCCAATACTTTGTCCCTCTCTACCAATTTCTCCTCGAGAGTTGCCACTCTCATTTGCTCGGCTACCAACTGCTCTTTGTAACTGTACTATGATGGTTGGTTGTACTGCAATTTGGCAATTCCAATAAATCTGATGGGGGTTTGGGGGCAGTGCCCCCAACGAGGTCAAGGGGCAGCACCCCCAGCGGGGTCGAGGGGTAGCGCCCCTAGCGGGGGTCTAGGGGCAGCGCCCCCAGCAGTGTCCAGGGTCAGCGGGGTCCAAGGGCAGCGCCCCCGCCGCCAAGACCAATTTAACACTTTTGGAACCACTCGAAACTACATCGCACGCCTCATTTTCATGATTTTTCCATAGGTTCCAAATAGTGCTGACGAAGCCGAAAAATACAGATTTTGCATTATTTTTAGACTTTACTTTCTCCAAGTCGATACTTGGTACGACCTGCCTTTTACAAACTTCGATACTTGGTACGGTCTTTAGTTGCTTAATACGTACGGCTTTCTCCTTGATCCATACAACCTCCTTAATCCGTACCACCTCCTTATTTCTCCACCGTACGGCCTTCTTAATTCCCAGGAATGGTCCTATAATATTTCGTACGCAAATCCTTGGGCAAATTCGTACGGCCTTTCCAACTTTTAAGTTTTGTACGGTCCTTTTGTGTTCAAGTCGTACGATTTGAATAAATGTTGAATGTCGTACGATTTGGAGAGATGCTAAATGTCGTACGATTTGAAGATACTCTGAATGTCGTACGACTTGAAACCTTGGCTCGTGAAGTCGCACAATACTCCTATCTAGCCAAACTCTGTCCTTGCTGGGTCGTACGTTCTGAGCACCTAGAGGATGTTGTACGATGGAAAACTCTTGTGAATGTCGTACGATGCAAAACTCCTGTGAATGTCGTATGACCTGAATAATTTGTGAAGTTCGTACGATGTAGGAACCTTATGGATGTTGTACGATGTATATCTTCTCACTGCCTTCGCCGTTTTCAAGAGTTTGACCTTGTGTTCTACAGTGTAGTACGTCCACTTGTTGAAGTGTGTTCTCTGTATTTCTGTACGGAAGTCCGTATGACTCTGGTGCCTTACCCAAACCCTTTAGGTGTCATACAATTTCTCTCTCCTTTCTGGATTCTCAGTAGTTTCGAATTGCTGGCAAAATCTTGTTGACTAAGGATGGTTGTGCGATTATGCTCTCCTGCCGAACTTTTATTCTTTTGTCAATTGCTTTAATCGGCCACACTCCACTAATTTCGATTTTTCGTCCTTCCTTATTTATATCTTTTAATTTCCGCCGAACTCCTCCTTCCCTTGCCGTACGACATTTGATTCTCCTTAATTTTATTTTTCTCACTTTATTTGGCCTTCCTTTGCTCATTCGTAATTTTTCCATTTCTCCACTTCTTTTATTTTTTCCGACTCAATGCAATACTTCTGTCTTTTTAATTCTTTTATTTTTGCCTTTTTTAATTTTTCTCTTCAATTTCTTTTAATTTCCTCTCCATATTTCTTTTATTCTCATCTTCTCTCTCCTCTCTCCTCCATTTGCCTTGTTTTTCTTCATTTATTCTCTTACTCTTCTTCATTTTTTGATTTCTTGTAGCTTTTTTCTCTTCTATCTTTAATTTTTTCCAATTTTGTTCATTTTCTCTCTCATCTCCTCTCTCTTCTTTTCCAAGTTTTCTTTTTGTTCCCCGTACTTCTACATACTCAGTCGGAAGTGCTTGGCAGGGCCTTCCCTGTTTCTCTTCTTCCTTGATTTCCCCGACTTGTAGCATCTTACACTCTCGATGGAACACTTCATAGTCTTCCATCTACCAATGAAATAAGCCATTCAGCGAGCTTGTCTCATCCTCCGAACAACTCTCGAGTTCAAGTACGCCTCTAGTGTTAGGTTCCATAGCTTTCCTTCCTTCGTCCACATCCAACTCACCTCCATCTGATTCAGATCCGGAGGAAGCCAATTCTTCGCTCATGGCCTAGTTCTTCAAGTCAATGACGTACTTCTGCCCGTTGTTCTCGATCAAGAGTGTGTTCCTCTTCCAATTATGATTTGCCTTCGTGGCTATTAGCCATCCTCTCCCAAGTAGTGCATCGTATGCTTTCCTCTGTAATGGGATGACAACAAAATTTAGCAAAAACTGTTGTGTCCCGATCGTCACCTTCTGCGCCATCAACGTTCCCAACAACTTGATACCATGTTGATCAGCACCAACCAGTTGGAATGTTGGCGGCCAAAGTGTAGGCTTCCCAAGACTCTTCCATGTGTCTTTGAGTAGTACATTGACTCCCAATCCTCCATCAATGATAGTATTTGTCAAGATATTCCCTCTGATCTCCATATGCACGACCGCTGGCATCTTCCCGATGTTCGCTGTGAGCAATACTGGGTTGATTGTTTGTTCACCGTATGGTGGCAGTTCTAGTATCAATTCTTGCCTTTGTTCCTCCAATCGCGGTTGCTTGCCATCCCCGACAACGTTTGTGATCGCCAGTCCCAACTACGGCATAGTCTAGAGAAGGTCAGTTACTTTGATCGGTATGGCGGTCTGCAGTACCTGCCGTATGATGTTGGTTTCCGCCTCCGACCTCCGAGAGGTTCCTGGCTTCTCCAGAGGCGCTTTGTTTTCCTTCGCCATCACTAGTTCCACTTCAGTTTTTGCTTCCTTCATCCTTTGTTTCTCCGTACGTGGATCTGGGTACGTGGCCTTTTTTGCTTGTGCTCTGGTGATTGCCAGTACCTCTTGTTCTTCTACTTCCAGCATGTGGATACCCTTTTGCTTAGGGAATTCGTTATCTTCATGATCACCTAGTCCACACCACTTACACAATCTCCCTCCCGAACCTTGACCGTTCTGGCAGTCCCTGGCAAAGTGGCCCCATTCGTTGCACTTCCTGCATTGGATCATGGGCCTCCCTTTTGCATCGTACTGTATCATGTTTCTCGGACTTTTGTTGCTTCGGTAGCCTCCAGGGGAGGCATTTATATTGTACTGGGGCTTCGATGGTGTGTTCGGCGGTGTTGAGGGCTCTCCTTGAGTGAAGAGTACGTGCGTACCCCTTGCTCTCAAATTGTATGGGCATTCCTTCATGGAATGTCCCATAACTTGGCAGATATCACAGAACATCTTCTTTGGATAGTTCGCTTTTATGTGACCTTCCCCATTGCACTCTGTACATCACAGTTCTCGGGCTTCTCTTGCACTCTCTTTGTCGGCCTTCAATTCTTTCATTATTCGCATCATATCTTTTATGAGTGCTTGTACGGTCTTGGATTCACCGTCACTGTCATTCAGACTCTCCTCATCGTCCGTCTTCTTTTTCTCTCGGGAAGATGTTTTATTTTCACTTTCTATGTCCATTGCCCGATTGTATGCTTCGGCGTACGACGAAGGAGGTATGACTTTCATTTTCTTTCTTAATGACGAAAGCAAGCCCTCAATGAACCATATTTTCTTCAACCTGTCAGCACTGTGCCTCCAATTTCCCCAGCAAATCTTTGAGTCTTCGGTTGTAGGTCCGCACACTCTTGTGCTTTCCTTGCTTGGTATTGTATATCTCCACAACAATCTCGCTATCATCCTGCAAGAGTTTGAACTCCTCTTGAAATGCTTGCTTCAATAATCTCCATGTAGCTTTGTGTGCTTGATCTAATTCAGAGTACCAATCAATGGCACTATCTCGGAGTGTCGTTGGGAATGCTTTCAACCACTAGTCCGGATCATCATGTCCGCAGGCTATCCAAATAGTTTCACATGTCTTACAGTGTCATACTGGATCTTCTGACCCATTCCCCATAAACTTCGGCAGTTTCTGCCGCTCAGGAGTCACCATCTTTCCTCGCTATCCTCCTTTCAGGTGCTGGACCCGACGCTATTTCTGCCACGCTCTCGGTGGCGTTACTTGGTACTTCGCCATCGTGACACGTGAATACCCCACGCTCTCCCTTCTCGCCGGCTGCCCTCGACACCTTTGAGTCTCCCGGGTTCCCTTCAGTATCTCTTCCGCTTTAAAATACCGTTTCCGATTTCCACTATCAATATTCAAGTCGTCCGATATGCATAACCCTCAAAACATCCCGATGTTACTACTTTAATTCATTTTCATCCCCGCGGCGCATCCGCACTTCATGGCCAGGTGTCGGCGGTCCTTCGTCTTTCCACCAAACTTCTTCTTTGATTTGCTCTTTCTTAATGCATGTGTCGATTCGTGGTCAATTCTTTGTGTTCTTTAATGCTCCGGTTTATTTCAATTAGATCCTCATCAAATTCCTTACCAACTTGTTGCAGTCTTCTTCGCCGGTTTTCTTGTTCTTGCAGTCTGAGTGATCGCCGAACCTTCTCCTCCTGAGTCTCACGCCCGCTAGGTACTCGGTTCTTGTCTTTGTTCGGTCGTACGGGCATTAAAATTTATTTAGGCCATCATTGTTGACTACCAGACGTACGTCTCCGGCTAGTGTCACATTCCTCTTCTTCTCGTTTGGTTCTCTCTTCGTAGCGCTACAGTATTTGTTGCCTTTGGTGTTCCCAATCCTCTTCTTCTCGCAAGTCTTGCAGAATAATGAAATGACGGGCCAGCAATCTGAGCATACGATTCAAGTCAAGAAGTGATTCACCTCGTCATTCACTTCCAACCTATCCCAGATAACTTCCTCAAGGATCTCTCATCTGCGAGATTCCCTACGTACGTGATCTCGTAATGATATCTTCCACAGATTGATAAAATCTTCAGTCAATAGGTTTTCCCTTTCCTCATTGCTATTCACAGGTTCATCTGCCGAGAGACCCATTACGCTGCCATGACGAGTGATTCCCTAGTCCGCTCAGGCAACAGCGCCAAATGTTTACTCACTGAGTAGTGTTCAGCATACTACGGGAGTAAACGAGAATAATTCACAAACATAATGTACGTACTAGAATATGAATCACATTTGAATCACAGAACAATCGTAAGAGTAATTGTACAGCACAATGGATTGATTGATTTCATGAAGTATCTCAACAATACATAGCAATTGACCGTCTCCGACTACAAATGACAAGATACATATATAGATGGCCGTGGTTGGTTGGGATACCAACCATCGG
The DNA here is from genome assembly GCA_007258455.2 of Sequoia sempervirens. Classification (NCBI taxonomy): domain Eukaryota; kingdom Viridiplantae; phylum Streptophyta; class Pinopsida; order Cupressales; family Cupressaceae; genus Sequoia; species Sequoia sempervirens. The sequence goes on from VDFB02053519.1 coordinate 9,350, forward strand.
CAACTCTTCCTAACTACCTGCCTAACAACTAATCCAACTTTTACTTTAAACTGTGCATGTATTATTTAAACTATTATTATTTATTCCCAGTACAACCGACTACAACATTTATTTAATTAGTACGGTCGATTACAATATAATTATTTATTAACATGGTCGTCTACAAGGATGATGAAGACAAAAAGAAAGAAGAAAGAGATCTAGTGGAAAAGCAAAAAGGATTGAAGAGGAAATGAGAAACCAATTGAAGACAAAGGAAGAAAATTGTGAGAACCTGGAATCCAAGATTGTTTCTCTACGAAAGCAATTGGAGAAAACAATGGCTCAATTAAATAGGGCCTTGAGGGAATATTGGATGACATCATCAATTCTCAAAAGCTTATGTTTGATAGGAGTGGTATTGGATATGAAGAAGGCCAAAGTTCTAAAACAATTCAATCATCAAAGAAATTAAGTGAAGAGAAGAAGTATGCTGATGTTATCATACGATCCATCAATAGTGAGAGCATCATGAAGGAAGAAGGTAATATCCCTCACAAGGACGTCAAGGGTAACTACAAAGGATCATTCCCTTCAAGATAGGCGCCAATGACTAGGTTTTATCACTCTTTCTATGGTTATTGCTATTCATGCAAAAAATTTGGTCATAAGGCAGTGGATTGTAGTGTTCGTGCAAGGAATGATATTGGGTTTTCAAGTAGGAACTACACTTCATGTGCCCCTTCAATGAATTATAATGTCATATGTTATAAATGCAACAACTTTGGGCATATAGCACATTTTTGCAGAAGTTGTCTTGTACCTCCTAGACAAAACAAGAAGGTGGATACCATAGCCAAACAAAAGGGAGAACCTACAAAAGATTGGAAGAGGAAACAAGAGCAAGAAAAGGAAAAATCTATGCTTGCGCTCCATGCAAAATAAGTATCCCTAAGTTCGCAGAGGATGTGTCTTTGGTGGAGGATGTTCACTCTCCATTGAGATTAAAGGCTTGTCGTTCAAAAAGCATTTTAGATCTTGCAAGTAGCATTTTAGATATGTCTTGCGTATTTTGTATGTTCTAAACCTCAATATTTCTAATGGCATCTTGGTTAGGGAATATGAGACGTCATGTGTGGAATATAAGATATCATGTATGGATTTATAAAGGTTCTTATAGGTGTTTTTATCCATAATTTATATTTGTTGTATTGTAATATTGTCTAGTTATTTTTTAAATTTAATATGCACGTATATACTTGTATATAGATTATAAATAAGCACAAATATAAGAAAAAAAATTCTTATTATATTGTGAATAAAGATTATGAATAAGCACAAATACAAGAAAAAAATATCTTATTACATTATTAATAAAGATTATGAATAAGCACAAATACAAAAATAATAATTGAATTAATATAATGAATATTGTTTTTTTCAAAAAAATTCTTAAAATATGAATGTCATAATTTTCTTTCTATTCCATTTAAGATTCCTTACTTTTGCTTCTCCTTAACAGATTATAAGCTTATCAATATCTTTTCTCTTCATAATTACACTTCTAGCTGGCAAGGCCTATTCAATGAAATTCTTAAATCTAAGTTCCTTCTACTACGAGCACAAGCTAAGGTAAAGGAGGAAGGTTATTTCTTAGGTCACTACCCAGCATGCCTCCTGGGCATTGGAGAACCTCTTCGGCGAAAAATTGGACCTTCTCACTTTTCCCTACATACATTGTTGAAATTGCATACCCATTGGGTTTAAACCTCGTGACCAAGCTGGGAAATAAACCGAGCCAGAGCTATCAAGCTGCTTATACTACCGTTAAACTTAGAGGTGGTCATCATTGCAATTGCTCAGCATTACCACCAGATCAAGGCCTGTTGGAATATTGGTCTACTGACATAAAGAAACGGGTGAACAAAACTCAATGACAAATGTAACCATAAGCTCTTGTGTCCGCAAGATTGAATTCTAGACAAAATCAAAATCGTAAATTAGAATATGGCAAAATGCAATTACCCTTGTTTCCAATGAAATTTGACTATTAAAAAAAACGTTTTCTATTAATTTTTTCTAAGCTGGTTCTTGTGCTTGCGGATTGCGAAGCTGTGCCCCCAAGATTAAACTCTAGAAAAGAATCAATATTCCATATAGGGATCTGACAAAAGGCAGCTTCCCCTTGTTTGCAATGAAAATTTACTCTCAATGTAAATGTTTACTGTCATTCCTGTAGTTGAGGGTGTGAAATGAATAGACTGCGAACACATACCTCATTAAAAGTCATGTCTCTCTTCTCCTTGAGAAGCTCCACAACCTGCAAGACCGCCATACATAAGTATTCTTGACCTTTATTTTACCAAGCATAACCAAACACAAAAAACAGCACATTAAATACTACTAAAAATAACATACTCTCAAGATTTGGCGAATGTACTCCTCGTCTTCCACTTCCTCAACCCCACCTGCTACCTGTACATCAGTTTCTTCCTTACCTTGAGAAATTGATGATAAAACAGAGTATCCTCTGCTTCCATGAATTCGAACAATTTTGTCAGAAAAAATAATTTGTGGGTTCGTTATCTTAAGCCTGGTGGATGCAACTTGTAGATCGATGCAGTTTAAGCTCTCCCTACGAATAAATCTTCCCTCCCATTTATTCTGTTGTGGGTGCAGAAGCCCTGCTAGTGCAGAGCTATAACGAGAAGCTAAGGCCATTCTTTTGAATCGACCATGCGTGTAAATATTGTATTCAATTGCAGTGACTATAAGTGGTTGTAGTGATCTTTAAATCAAACGGGATTTGTTTTTCATTTTTAAATTATCTCTTTTATTTGAAAGACACTTTTCGGTTTTGATATTTGTAGGATAAAGTGCATATTCTTACAATTTCTTCTTTTATCTTCTTTCGTGTTTTTGATAGATTTTAGTATAATTTATAACATATATTTAAGTAAGATATTTTATGAGTAGTTTATATGAAACTATCTTTTATAAGACTGAAAGATCCACTTTACATTCATTTCATTTAAGTGATATTTATAAGAGTGATGTATTTAGATTTTTTTTAGGTGGTCATTCATTTCAATGCTATTCTAATTCAATTGCATTTAATCATAAAGTTTCCCTCAAGATTAAGTATATTTAGCTTACTATCTCACCTACAAAATCTTTAACAAATATTGTGCATTATGAAACATTCATTATAGAGTTCTTTTAGCTCATCCATTAATAAATAGTGGATCCGAGTTTGAGGCGTGGACGGGAACAGGACGGGTGGATGATGCAAGCGTGGAAAGGGTGGGCAACAACCTACAATATCTGATTGAAGGGTTGACTCTGAATATTTCTAGTGTTCGAGGGTTTTGTCGGTAATCTGTTTGGAGGTCGTAGTGGGGGCCAACTAACACAAAAGCAAAGGTGGGGCATATAACTCTCGAGTGAGTGCCTAAACTCACTTATGCCCTTGTTTCTTTTTACAGTTTATTTGGGGTTTGTCATTTCTGCTCAAGCTTCCACCTTAGGCTTTCATCAACGTCGATAAATGACAAGTTTTAAATTTAGGGGTTCTTAATCATAAAAATAAACTGTAGAAAACATATACACGGTTAATACATTAATAGAGAGGCAATAATTAAGTAGAAAAGTGATGGGCATTGGGGTGAGCCAAATGGCTACTAATGCAGGCATGATGATTCCTTGTGGCATGCCTTGCAACTAGGAGAGCTTCATAAAATACTCATTTACCACTACAAGAGCTCTAGAATCACTGCTATTGCAACAACAAAAATAAAAACAAACTCAAACAAAATAATTGTTTGAGGATCTTGCAACACAGACAAGTTAAAATAATAAGGAAATTAAAATGGCTAGGAAACAAAATAATTGTAGCAATACTTCTCAAAGTAACCTACAATACTCAAGTACCATCATATGAGGGCATAAATCAATTTAATACAATAGCACAAGGTGAGAATAAAAATTTGTTAAATTTGTTGGTAATTGAGAAAGAAAACCAAATAGAAGCAATGGCAAAGTTGGGAATGGAATCAAGGTAGTAGGAGTCCAAGGAACACCGTGAAACCAACATAAGAAGAGGAAAGGAAAATTAGGACAATCGAGAGCTATACAGCCCCATGTCAACCCCTTTAACGTGGTCTTATGAGCTATACGTCAAGGAATTAATGGCTTTGAAAGGGAGGCTTATCATGCTAGAAGAGAGAATAGTTGAAGGATAGCAAGTTCCAAGAGCTCTCAGAAGCCAACCAGTAGCTAGCGCAAGAAAATAAGTTGTTTAAAGATCAAATAAACAATTTACAACACATCATGGAAGTAGGGCAAAGAGAGATGTCGGCTCTAAAATTTGAATTAATTTAAATCAAGAGTAAAGACAAAGCTTGAACAATGAAAAATAAGATACCTAGCATACGAAAGAGTTTCAATCAGCTCTAACAAACAAGGAGCCCAAGGAAATATGCTATGGGAAAATTACAAGAGAACAAACCATGGGAACAAGTGGCAAAAGAGCCAATAGATGCACAAAGAGAGGTTCTAAGGAAACAAATCAAGTTACAAATGTGGGAAGAACAAGACAGACAGGGTAGAGCAACAAACATAATAATTAAAGGGTTGAAAGAACATGGTGATGGAGAAGTCACTGGTAGGTTAGTAAGAGACTTCCTATTGAATAAGCTTTAGTGGGGAGGACATATCCTCAAAGCAAACAAAATTGGAAAAATAAATAGAGAAAAGAGAAAAAATATAATAGTAACCTTGAAAAGTGGGGAAGATAGGAACAAAATTCTAAGAAGTAAAAGGTTTCTACAAGGCACATCATTTTATATATATGAGGATCAAACTCCATCGTAGCTAGAAGAAAGAAGAAAAGAATGGAAGAAATTTATAAGAAAGGCAGGAAATGATGCTTGGTTGTATAGAGGGAAAGCCCAATTCAGGGACAACATGAACCACAATAAATAGGAAACCGAGGGCCCCCAAGATCATCTCTCAATGGTAAGTTGGAATTGTCAAGGCTACCCTTAGAGGAGGGGGCCTGGATTGGGGCCCATAGCAGAAGGAAAATATATCATTGCACTCGTGAAAACGCATGAGCATGAGGGCTACAAGATACCTGAATCAAAGGTTATAAAAAGATATTAGTTTGGAATGAGTTAATGAAAAGTGGTAAGGGGCATGGAGGAGTGACAATCCCAGTTAGGAAAGAATGTGAAAGAATCATAAAAATAGAAAAGAAATACCAAAATAACCAATATATATGGTTGAAGATAACAAATGAGGAATTTGTAATTTGGATCGCAACATGCTATTTTTCCCCATATGGTTCTAAAGTGTACAAGAAAAGGAATCTAGACAGAGAAGATCCATATGAAGCGCTAAAAATGGACATAGAAAGTTTTGTGTCATAGGCAAGATTATTCTACTTGGGGACTTTAATGCAAGAACAGTAAATAACCAAGCTCTTTGTTTTAGTAAGTAAGAGGAGCAAAATAGCAACTAATCTATTGTGGTTAGAGGAAGAAGAAAATCAAAGGTCGAAAAGGGTATCTCGGGACTCAAAGGGTGGTATTTCATCTTTCAATGCAAATTTGTTGGGTTTTTGTTGCCTTCATGACTTAAGTATATGTAATGGCATAAACACATTGTTGAGCTTGAGGGCTTTCATATTTCATACCCACAATGGGGAAAGCGTGGTGGACTACATCATTGGATCACAAAGTATTATACCAAGGATAATAGAAGTGGAAATAGGGAGCTTCTTTACAGAATTAAAATCTGATTATAGCCCTATTTACATAAAGCTCATAATGCAAAAAGCTACCCAACAAAGAACTAGTCCACAATCGAGAAAAAGAAGGGACTTTCAAGACAAAATTCCTCTAACTTGTGAGAATCAAGGTATTTAAAAAATGCTTGAAAAATAGATAAAGGAAATAAAGAACATGGCAGTCCCAACAGAAACCAAAACATAATAAATAGTGACAAGTTGATGGCAATCATTCACAAGGCTCTCATAGCATGCAAAAGAGTTAAGGGTGGAAGGGACCCCAAAAATAGTTTTCCAGGAAATCCATGGTATGACAAAGAGTGTAAGGCAACTAAAAGAAGGTTGAAAATATCAGGAAGAGAACAAGCAAATAAAAACTGTATAAAACATTAGTAAGATCAAAAATTAGTAAGGAGAGAACTAATTTCTCTTAGAAAGCACAATCTAAAGGGTTTTGGAGGGAATTGTAGTAGACTATAGATACCAATGAGAATAGCATCATGGATGTCCAATGGTTAGAATACACAAAAAAAATGTATGAAAGAGACCAAGATAAAACCTATCCTCCAGCAGGTAATGCTAAAGATAAACTCTTCTCCACAAAGGATATCAAGGTTGGTATTAAAGCATTAGCGGTGGGCAAGACTCGGGATATTGATGGGTTGTAAGCAAAATATCTGACATGGGATTTGGAGCTCTTGGCATGGCTTATCAAAAATATTTTTCAACAAGTCATTCAACATGGTTTCCCAACAAATTGAACGATGAGCGTTTTTATCCCTCTCCACAAGAGCGATGATGTCATTAACTCGTCAAATTATCGCACCCTAATGATTCATACTCTTTTTGGGAAGCTCTTTGGGAGCATGGTGGAACAAAGAATTGGCTTGTGGGGTAAGGAGGAGGATAAGAGGGTGAAAGGGCAAGCTAGTTTTAGACCAAAGCATTCTACAATTAACCATTGCATCACTTTGAGACACATGGTTGAAAATTTTTGGGATATACAAGGAAATGAAGTTTTTTGTTATTTTGTTGACTTAGAAAAGGCTTTTGACACTATGCCTAGAAAAAAACTTTAGGACAAAATGGAATAGCTTGGAATTTTGAAAAAGTATAGGGTTGTTGTCCACAAACTTTATTATAAGGTTTGAGCCAAAATCAAAACAAGAGTGGGTCTTTTTGAATGCTACAGGAGTGACATTGGTGTTAAGCAGGGTTGCCCTTTGTCTCCCACTTTCTTTAGGTTATATGTATAGACAAGTTAGAAGAGTGGTTAGACAAGCAGGGAGGTGAGGGAGTTTTCTTGGCCACTTATGTGATCAAGTTGCTGCTATATGCAGATGACCTTACCTTAATGGAAAATTTAGAAAATAGTTTGTAAGAACATCTAAAAGCTCTAAAGTTATTTTTTCAAGAAGTAGGGATGCAAGTGAACATCAACAAAACCAAGGTCATGATCTTTACTTTGAAAAGAGCTAGGAAGAAAATAAATTTGAGTTTGAGGGAAACTCTTTGCAAGTGGTAAATGAATACAAGTATTTGGGGCTTGACTTTTGCAACACTCTCAATTAGGAGACTTGTAGAACAAAAAGAATACAAGGGGGGTGGAAAGTTATGTACTTTCTTCAAAAATAATTAGATTAGTTGATTTATGGGATTAGAAAATAAAGAAGAATTTACTTGGGTTGCTTGTTACACTTGTGGCCTTGTATGGTTGCAAAGTTTGGGGCTGCAACACGTCGGCTTTAAAATAGAGACAAATAGAAAGATTACAAAAGCACCTAATCACAAGCAATTTCAAAATAAAAAGCACAATCTTGTATGAGATTGTTTTAGCTGAAGTTGGAGTTTTTCCAATGGAAATGGCAACGTTAATTCATTTATTAGGATATTTAAAGAGAATTTCGAAAATGGGGAGACACCGTTGGCCTAAAATTGTGGTGGATGAAACTTAACTAGAAGGAAGAGCATGTGGATGAGGCGAAATGTCAAGTGGATGGAAAAATGGGGCATCAACATGCAAGAGTGTCCAAACACAAATGTGGAAATTAAAAGGTATGTAAAAGGTAAATTCAATAATATCATGTGGACAAAACAACTTGGATGAAAAAGAGAGCATTATGTTATGCATTTTAACCCCAGTTAAGATCACGAGTAAAAATACTATGTAGGAGCAAATATAAAGTGGAAGGCTAAAATGCTAATAGCCCAGTTAAGAACTATCTCACACCATTTGAGATGTGAAATGGGAAGATGGAAAATATCCAAAGAGGAGTGGGTGGATAGGATTCATTGTTTTTACTCTTTGGGATTAGTGGAGACAAAGTGGCACTACATTATGCAATGTAAGGCTTACAAGGACATTGGGTACAATTACACAGATTTGCTAAAAGTCAAATTGCTAGTGGCCTTGTTTGAAGAGGAGAAGATAGCAAAAACAACAAGTTACCTAATCAACATACATAGTAAAATAAACAAAATTAGCAAAGAGTTAGAAAACAACAAGAATTAATCAATGGGGTCATCGATTGTTTTATTTCTATGCAAAAGAGTTTCAGTTCTATTTCTTGGGTCCCATAGACTAGCTGATCTTGCGAACATAATTAAAAAAAATCATTTCATTTACCCATTTGGTTTTGATATTTGTAGGGAAAAGTGCATAATCTTACATTTTCTTCTTTTATCTTCTTTTGTGTTTTGATAGATTTTAGTATAATTTTTAATATATATTTAAGTAAGATATTTTATGAGTGGTTTATATGAATCCATCTTTATAAGAATGAATGATCCACTTCACACTCATTTCATTTAAGTGATATTCCCAAAGGTGGTGTATTGAGACTTTTTAGAAGGTCATCCATTTCAATAATATTCTAATTCAAGTGCATTTAGTTATAAATTTTCCCTTAAGATTAAGTATATTTAGCTTGCTACCTCATTTGCAAAACCTTTAGCAAATGTTGTTCATTATGAAACATTCAATATAGAGTTCTTTTAGCTCATCCATTAACAAGTATGAGGCATTTTTGTTTTACAATATGTCAAGTTATGATATTAATGTCAAGATTCAACTATATAGTTTTTGGTCAAACTCATTTACTCATACTTCATGAGTAGTGGTTCACACAAACTCATATCTCAAGAGAATGAATGGTCCACTTAGCAATCATTGCATCTAGGTGATGCTCATAGGAGTGAAGCATCAAGACTTCATAGGAGGTCACGCATCTAGTACTACTCTAACTCTGGTGTACTTAATTATGGAGTTTCCTTTGAGATCAATCCTTGCACTATTTTTAAGTAGTTTGTTTTTTTTTTTTACACATGCATCAATTCAAGTCTCATTTATACACTAAAGGGTTATCGTTCAATTGGTTGAACATAATTAGTGAAAGTGATTATATGTTCTTTTATTATGCCATCCACTAAGATTCAAATTCCTTAGAGGTACAATAATAAGGGATGAGGTTTGAATCATACCTTGGACAACTTTGGTGGAATGGATACCTTAATCCTTTTTGAAGAGGTGTCAATTAAGGATCATGTTCTCATATTAGGTAACAAAAATAATTTGGATTTGACATAAAATGTGATGTCCCCTTATTGCATGTGAGTAATAGTTTAGCCTTTAGCCTATTTTCCAAAGTTTTCTTGTAAGCTAATTGGTATTGGAAAAGGGAAAATAATTTAAATAATTAAGCTAACTTGTCAAAAAGTTACATTTCAATATTTTAATTGACAACTTACATTTAATTATTTTTTTTAAAAACATGTTTTAAGTGTGCAAATAAAGTGTCACTAGGCTCAAAATGATGAAAAGTGGTCATAAGGACACTTCAAATTATTTTACTAAAGAATTTTTTTTCTTCAGAAAAGCAATGAAAGTTGTTCTAAAAAAAGTGTTTAAAAAAAAGTGATTTTTGAAAACAATGAAAAGAAAGCATTTTTCAAAAAACTATGAAAAACAAAAATGATTTTTTTCCCTAAAATAAATCTAAAAAGGTTATAAAAGGAGGTTGGATCTTAAGAAGAAGGGTTTTTTAGTATTTTTCATTTTTTTTCTCTCTAAGCAAGAATATGAGTACTTCATATTTCTCAAAGACGAAAACCCTCTTGGAATATTGGAATACCAATTTCAAAGACGAGAACCCTCCTAATTGGATATTGAAAATTTCACCCTAAGATCACATTTGTGCTACAAATGAAGTTTATCCTAGTTGGTGTTGAGGATGGAGATTTTTTATGTGTTCTAACAAGGGTTTGTTGCTCACCTTGGTAATATTTTGTAAAGTTGGTTGGTTTATCGTCATTTCATATGCATATCATGCTAATAGGTTTCATTAGCCTATTTTTGGCATTAATAAAGCAAGTGTAATCAACCATTTTGGTTTGAACAACCTTAAAAAATTCCAATGGCTTGTCTTAATGCACATTATTTACCTAAGAGTGTTGATTAAAGTTGATCGTGCCAACTATGTGCTATAGTTAGCTTGCAGCCATTTTATTATGTTTGCATTAATTGTAGTTAGTAGTGTGGTTGAAACACTATATGTTGTCACTTTTCCCACTCTGGGATTTGGGTGATCAAAAGGTGTGAAGGCATTGCATATGCATTTTATGTCAAAAAAAATAAAAAATGTAATGTGGTTTGTTATATAAAACCCTCCAGCAACAAAAAAATCTTGCTTTAGCACTTTTTTATTCAAAATATTGTTGAGAATATTTTTATATATTTTTTATTTTTAATTTTAAATTAGAATGCACAAGTGATTTTGTTCCTTTGATACAACTGTAGTTTTAATCTTATACACCTTATCTAAATTTTAGTTTTTGTATTTTATGGCTCACAATTATAGACATAATTAGTATATGTTGGTTTGTGTGCCAAAAAAGTTCAACTTTAGTTTACAAATCATGTATTTAAAAGATTCATTTGTGAACCATTTAACACATCAACATAACATCAAATATTTTTGTTCAATAACTAGAGCAACCCATTGGCATATATGTCTAATATATTTACAAGTTCATAGTGACCCCTGTACAATACATCAACATCAACATCCAACTATATTATCTCTTTTATTTTTACTATTAACTCGATATTAGTGCTTGACTAAGGAGCAAACAAGTCTTGAACTTCAACTCTTGCATAGCAAGCCCCACAATGCTCATTAGCCCCACCATTTTTTTAACTAGGGTGCAAAGAAGTCTTGAAATTTAACTCTTGCATAGAAATCATCACAATAATCCTTAGCACCACCATTTTTTATTTACTTTTCATATCAACATGCAAACAGGTGTTGCAGGTACTACATGTCAAATTTCACTCACAACATTATTGTAGACAAAATTTAACATTGGTTAACAATTAGAACACATTTACATATATATCTCTAATATTTTGGATGTTCACAATGACCTCTCTATCATACATCAACATCTAGATCCAACCATGTTATCTCTTTT
>VDFB02053520.1:0-31733 GCA_007258455.2 Sequoia sempervirens
TGATGTATTTGAGGCATGTTATGTTGTGTGTTGATCCACAACTCATTTTATCTTCATAATGCATATGTGTGAAGCTGACCTATGTAGTATCATACATTTTCATCTAAAGGTCAGCTTGGAGCCAACCTAATTGATGTTTTGAATTGTTGCAGAGGGTATTTATAGAAGAAAAAGTATTTTTGTGAATTGAATGTGTTACATTTTGAGGATGAAATGTGTGAATTTAGTATGATGGATTAATTATGCGAAAAAGGGATTGTAACATCACCATATGTTAGATGCTTCTTTGATAGTAGTTCATGTTAATATTCTCATTGTAATTTTCATGTATCCTACTATTAGGTAGTGAGCATCTTCAGAAGGTCTTTATATCTTTCCCTAAGTTTGTGCACCTTAGCCTTCAAGTCTTTAGGAAGTGAGCCTTAAAAAAAATTGTATTTTTTGTAAGCAGTGAACTTCATATATTGTGAGTTAACTCTCACCATGGTTTTTCCCTCATTGGGTTTTCCACATAAAAATATTGGTGTCCTTGTGTGGTGCATGTTTTCATTTATACTTTTCTTTTAGTTAATTTGATTTGATGTTTAATCTCTAAATAGAATTGGTTAAGCTTTTAGTATATGTTGATTCACCCCCCTCTCAACATTTCAGTGTGCTCAACAAAACAAAGTCTATAGGGAGTTGTAGCTTCCTTGGGAGTGACCCTAAAACCTCTTTTCAGGGAGTAGTAGCTTCCTTGGTTTGTATCCCTAAAACAAACTTGTAATTTTTATTCATTTATGAGGTTGGATTAGGAAAATAGCTCCTAGCAACATTTCTCATAGTGGTTTCTCCCCTTTGGGGTTTTCGACATACATCTGATGTTGTGTTGTGCATTATTTCTATCTTTCATGTTCTTTCTTGTGCAATAGAGTTTGAAGTTTCTTTTGTTACAAAATTTTTGAGATATAATAGAATACTAATTCAATCCCCTCTCAGTATTCTAGTGTATGTTCAACAATTGGTATTAGAGCATGGTTCCTTAGAAGAAGTCTAATGGCTTGAGGAAGATCTAGGATGACACAAGAAGGGTCTCAAAAGGTGCATAGGTTTGATGGAACCAATTTTTCTTCTATAAATTTAGGATGGAATCTTATCTGTTCTCTTTAGGGTTTGGTATTTGGAAATTAGTCAAGGATGGTTATGTTGTTCCTACTAATCCTCCTACTAATTCAGAAAAGATTAGGGCTTATGAGAACAATGGAAAAGCTAAGAATGCTATCTTGAGTGGGCTAGCAGATTTTGATCTTGTAAAAGTAATACAGTACAAAATAATAAAGGAGGTATGGAAAAAGCTCAGTGGCACCTATGAAGGAGACATCATAGTAAAACAAGCCAAGTTGAAGATCTATAGAGGAAATTTTGAGAACCTAAAAATATTAGAGGATGAAGATATTCTAGGATATTTTCTCTAGGTTGATGAAGTGGTCAATGCAATCAAAGGACTTGGTGAAGAACTAGAAGAATTAGTGGTGGTCAAAAAGGTACTGATTTCTCTTCCTAAATCATATAGTCTAAAGTATCTTCTATTGAGGAAGCTAGAGATTTAGATAGATTATCAATGGACCAATTATATGGTGCTCTCACTACATTTGAAATGAATGGGTTTGACAAAGAAGATCCAAAGAAAGAAGCAACTTTCAAAGCTAATAAGAAGTAAATGTATGAAGCATTTGATTCGGATAGCACAACATTGATGATGAAGAAGAAAACTTTGTAACAAATTGGAAGAGGTACTAGAAAGTACAAAGGTAAGCTACCTTTCAAATGTTTTAAGTGTTGATAAGTTGGTCATTTTGCTTCTAAATGTCCCTTGAAATATTTTGAAAAAGAGAAACAAAGATCTTAGAAGAAATAATTATAAAAAGAGTCTCTACTCCAAGGAATATTCCTTCTCTTCAAAGGATGATGAATCTAGTGGTTCGAATAATGAGGATAAAGTCTTGCTTTTGGTTGCTAAGAAGATTGAAGATGAAGCTAAAGATTCAAGTGTTGTGTGTAATACCTTTCATGAAAAAGATGAAGCAAACTCATGGGTGATTGATAGTGGTTATTCTAACCACATGACAGGAGATAGAAGCAAGTTTATCAAGCTTGTGAAGTGGAATCGAGTCATAGTCAAGCTTGGAGTTTATACTTTAGTCATTTAGATATGTGGAAAAGGTACAATAAGTATTGATGGAAAGCATAGGATAGAAGATGTTATTTATGTTAAAGGTCTCAGGCACAATATTCTTAGTGTGATTCAAATGTGCAAAAATGGGTACAATCTCATATTCAATGAAAATGGATGTGAAATGAAGAAAGGAAAGGATAGAAAATTGGTTGCAAAAGGATCTAGGACAAGTGGTGACATATACAGTCTAAGGGATGTCAATGGGATAACTTGTTTTCTTGGACAAGAAAGTGAATGTTGGCTTTGGAACAAGAGAATGTGACACATTAACTTTGACAATCATGTGATAAGAGATATCACTAAGATAATCAAGCCTACAAGTACTATAGGCAAGGAATGTTAGTTTGGATAGCAAAAAAGGATAATTTTCAAGTCCAAAGAGTATTCTTCCTCTAGACCATTGAATCTGGTACATAATGATTTGTGCGGACCTACCAAAACAAAAAGTCTTAAAGTAGAAAGGTATTTATGATTTTTATTGATAATTTCTCTAGGATGACATGGGTTACTTTCTTGAAAGATAAATTTGATGATTTTAGTAGATTCAATATTTTCAAATCAATTGCTGAGAATGAAATGAATGATAAAATCAAGTGCTTAAGGTCTGATAGAGAAGGTGAGTTCACGTCCAATGAGTTCAATGATTTTTATGAAAATTATGGAATAAAGAGGCATTTATCTGCTGCTAGAACTCCTTAGCAGAATGGGGTGGTGGAAAGGAAAAATAGGACTGTTCAAGAGATGGAAAGCACCATGTTGATGGAAGAAAATCTGCCTAATGTTTATTTGGAGGGAAGTAGTTCATATTGCAGTCTATATTCTTAATAGAGGATTGTTAAGGTTGAACAACACTTAGACCCCATATGAGTTATGGTATGAAAGACCAAAAAAATTCAAGTACTTTAGAGTCTTTGGAAGAAATGCTACATCAGAAGAGATGAAGATACTTTGGGGAAGTTTTATTCAAGAGTTGATGAAGGTATCTTTCTAGGATATTCATCTTAGAGTAAAGCATACAGGCGCTACAAGAAAATATTGGGAAGAATAGTTAAGAGTACAAATGTCAATGTTGATGACTATCTAAATCATAATATGTATGCAATTGAGGACTGTGGATCGAATGCACCTCCCTACTCAGAAGAAGAAGAAGAAGAAGAAGAAGAAGAAGAAGAGAAAAAAGAAGCAATAGAAAAGCATAGTAAGAGCCCTACAAATTATCTTCAAAGGAATCATTCAAATGGTCAAATTATTGGAGATAAGAATGAAGGAGTGCTAACCAGGGGAAGGTTTGCAAAGACAAGTGAACAAGTAAAAATTTTTACTATCAAAGATAGAACCAAAAAAATTTGTTGATACCAGCAAAGATGAGGGATGGATACAAGCAATGGAAGAAGAATTGAATTGGATTGAGAAGAATCAACTTGGGAATTGGTTCCAAGTCCTGTGGACAAAAATGTGATAGGAAAAAAGTGGGTTTTCAAGAATAAATTGAATGAAGATGGAGAAGTTGTAAGAAACAAGGGTGAAAGAATGGTTTGTAAAAGCTATTCACAGGTAGAAAGAATTGATTTTGAGGATAATTTTTATCCGGTAGCAAGAATGGAAGCAATCAAGACATTTCTTTCTTTTTCTACCCACAAGTACTTCAAGGTATATCAAATGGATGTCAAATCAGCTTTCCTGAATGGAGATTTGGAAGAATAAGTCTACATAGAGCAACTTGATGGATTTCAATTATCAAAAGAAACAAACATGGTATGCAAACTCAAAAAGGATTTATATGGTCTCAAGAAATCTCCTAGGGCTTGGTATGCAAGGTTAGATAAGTACTTGCTTCAACAAGGTTTCAAGAAAGGTACCACAGATAGTAATCTTTAATTCAAGATTGAGGATGAATTTTTTTATATATTTGATGTCTATGTTGATGATATAATCTTTGGTGAGAATGATGAAATGTACAATAATTTTTTTAAAGAAATGAAAAAGGAATTTAAAATTTCTATGATTGGTGAGTTGTCCTTCTTTCTTGGTCTTCAAATTGCTTAGCTAGATGATGGTATATTTATTCCTCAAGTAAATTATGTCAAGGAGATGTTGAAGAAGTTTGGTATGGATGATAAAAAACTTGTGAGTACTCATATGGTAATTGGTTTTCATTTGAGAAACAATGACGAGTCTCCCTTGGCTAACCAAACTCTATATAGATCTATGATTGGAATCCTATTGTACTTAACCACTTCAAGACCTAATATCATGCATGTGGTATGTTTGGTTGCAATATTTCAAGCTAATCCTAAAGAAGCTCATGTGAATTCATTCAAGAGAATCGTCAAATATTTGAAGAGTACTTTGAATTATGGATTATGGTATCCAAAAGGAAATGACTTTGATTTGAGTGCTTACACTAATGTTGATTGGGATGGTTGTGTTGATAGGAGTACTAGTGGTGGTGCTTTATTTTTAGGAAGTAGATTGGTTTCATGGCATAGTAAGAAATAGGATTCAGTATCTTTATCAACATCAAAAGCAGAGTATATTGTTATAGCATCTTGTTGTACTCAAGTATTATGGATGAAGCAAACATTGAAGGATATCAAGATAAAGTATGATGAGCCCATTCTTATTCTATATGATAATAAAAGTGCTATCAATATTTTGAAGAATCCAGTGATGCATTCTAGAACCAAGCACATATCAATTAGGTATCACTTTTTGAGAGAGAAGGTTGCAGAGAAAGAAGTCAAGTTGGAGTATGTATCTACAAAGGATCAAATTGTAGATATTTTCACAAAGGTACTTGCAAAGGATACATTTGAATATCTAAGGTAGAAGTTAGGGGTAATTGCCCCTCCTTGCTAGATGTATAGTTGGTGAATCTATCCAAGGGGAGTAATTCAATCCATATCCTTATTCCTAGATTGATGGTGGTTACCTCTCAGGGGGAGAAAGTAGTGGTTATTTGTAATAAAATAACTTGTACAATAGAAGAATATGATGGAAAATATGCTGAAAATACTAAATAATAACTGAGAATAACAAGCCACTTCAAGGGGGAAAACCTCCAAATATCTCCAATGAGAATACAATTCACAATATGATGATGAAATAAGACTCATAACCTCCTATATATATACCTATTTATGCCTAGGATACCACCCAAGCTGACTTAGATAACCCTATATAATCCCTAGGCTAACCTAAACAATTAAATAACAATACAATAATGATAATATGAATTAATTAGGAGTTAAGATAGCCACAATCCAACTATTCATAACTCAATGTACTCTAATATTAAGGGCGTAGCATGCCCCCCTCTTTAGATAAGCATTATCCTCAATGCTAGGAAATTTTGGATGCTTTTGAATGAACTCATCCTCCCATGTGGCATCTTCAATTGGTAAATTCTTCCATTGGATGAGATACTGAGTGAGTGTTCTAGTCCTTAGCATCCTTGTGCATTTTTTAAGAATACATTCTTGTTTCAATATGATTCTTCCTTCTTCATCAATCTCTAGTAATATTGTTTGAGTAGGGATATTATTCCCAATTACCTTCTTCAAACAAGAAACATGAAAAATTAGATGTATCTTTGTTGAACTTATGGTAATTCAAGCTTGTAGGTAACACAACCTATCTTCTGCATGATTTGATATGGGCCATAATATTTTGGAGAGAACTTTTTATTCTTTGAATGTTGCTTTAGTGACATTTTCTTGTAAGGCCACAATCTCAAGAAAACCTAATCCCCAACCTTAAAACTTCTTTCACTATGGTGTTGGTTTTCCTGCTACTTTCATTCATTTTTGTGCCATGGATAGATTCTCTTTAAGTCCCAAAAGTACTTGTTGTTGATGAATCCTGTGGTCCTCCACAATGTGAACTCTTGGTGACACCTTCAGTGATGATGTGATGGAAGGAGGATGATATCCATACAATGCCATAAATGGAGAAATTTTTGATGAACTATGGAAGGAAGTGTTATACCACCATTCTTCTAGTGGTAGCCAATGTACCCATTGAGACTATTTATCTGAAGTGAAACAACGTAGATATCCTTCCAAACACTTAAACCACCTCGGTTTTCCCATCAGATTGTGGATGGTATGAAGAATTGTGAGCCAATTGAGTACCCAAAAACTTGAATAAATATGTCCAAATGTTACTAGTAAAGATAGGATCATGATCACTAACAAGAACCTTAGGTATACCATGTAGCTTTTGAATATTCTCCAAAAATTCTTTTTCCACTGTACTTGCTATAAAAGGATGTGATAATGCAATAAAATGTGCATATTTAGTGAGGTGATACACAACTTCCATGATGACATTCTTACCATTAGATCTTGGAAGCCTTGTGATGAAGTCCATGGAGACCTCTTCCCAACACTGGCTAGGGATAACTAAGGATTTCAAGAGACCAATTGTCTTAATTGTCTCCCCTTTATTTCATTTACAAACCAAACATTCTACCACAAATTTTTGAACATCCTCTTTTAGCCCTTCCCAAAAGAATTATTTCTTGACCCAATGATATGTCTTTAAAAAATACTGAATGACCACCCACTTGAGACTCATGTAGCTCTATGATAATATTTTGTTTGAGAGATGAATTATTGCAAAGATACAATCTCTCTTTATACCACAAAGTATCTCCCTTCCAACAAAATTTATCTAAACTACTAGGGTCATTCTATAATTGTTGAATAAGATTACTAGTAGCCACATCATTTTTCCACTCTTTTTTGGATTCTTCTACCCAATATTCTTGTAATATTGAAAGGGAACATAATAAATTTTCATCCTTCTCATCCTTCCTCGATAGTGCATTGGCCACAACATTTTCCTTCCCTTTCTTATATACAATCTCAAAATCATATCCCAACATCTTAGTAACCCATTTTTGTTGTTCTTCTGAAGACAATCTTTTTTCCAAAAAATATTTTATGCTATCTTGATCTATCTTAACCTTGAAGTTTCTACCCATTAGATAAGGCCTCCAATTGTTTTACTGCATGAAGAATAGCTAGAATTTCCTTCTCATAAATAGGTTTCTACCCATTAGATAAGGCCTCCATTGTTTTACTACATGAAGAATAGCTAGAATTTCCTTCTCATAAATAGGTTTGAGTTGATTTGAGTTGATTCTTCCCCTTTAATTGTGTTGGAAATAGGATGCCATTTAATTGAAATCCTAACCATTATTTATTTCATGTATCTCCTAAGTCCTTGGAAAGTGTTGCACAACACTAGGATTAGAAAGAGAATAATATTTGATGAAATAATCATGTTAATTGACATTTGTAATTAATTCTAAATGTTAGGAGCATGTGAGGGCATCCATTATGAGTTCCTAAATAATAGGGACACATGGGGCACCCACATGGTAGGTGACACTCACCTTGAGTTCAGTTAACTATTGAGTAAGAGATATAAGCACATGTTCTAAGCTTTATTTTTCATGGTGGAACTCAACTTGAAGGATTATGGCATACCTTTTCTAGGGCTTGGGCTTGAGCATTGTAATTGTCACCTTTTAGAGATTACAAGGTTGTTTATTGCCTATATATCTCATTCAAGTTGAAGAGATTTTTCATAGTTGTTATTGCAGGTTGTGAAGAAGATTTGGTGAAGCAAGCAGAAGCATTTTCAAGCAAGAATTGGAGCTATTGTAATTCAAAGATTGAACAATAGAATAATTCTTGGTGGAGTTTTTTCCCGCAAGGGTTTCTCCATGGTACATGCTTGTGTAATATTTCTAATATCATATCTAATTCTTCTATCAACTTCTATCTACATTCTACAAATAGTAAAATGGATTAATCAAGATAATCAATTCACAAAGAATATGTAACAAAAGGAAAAAGCTTATTTAGATCAGCAATATTAAAATTTTATAGAGTATTAAACTAAGAAAACACCTCAATTTTCAACAAATTGATGGCTCTCAAAAGAAATGGGCTAAACCTCCTACATGTGAACCGTACCTATACCATTTCTAGAAGAATCACATTCCACAATAAAATTCTTTGTGAAATTAGGAGTGGAAAGTACTGGAGTTGTGCACATAAACATTTCAAATGCTGAATTAGTAGATTCATTCCAATGAAAAGAATCATTCTTCAATAAAGTTGTGAGGGGTGCTGCTATATGACCATAATTCTTCACAAATCTATGATAGTATCTAATCAATCCCAAGAAGCCCCTCAATTTCTTAATGGTTTTGGGAATAGGCCATTCCATGATAGCCTTAAATTTGTTAGGATCCACCTTTGCCCCTTCATGTGAAACTATGTGTCCCAAGTACTCCACCTCCTTAAGATCAAAAGCACACTTGGATGGCTTAGCATAGATTTGATGCTCTTTGAGAACTTGTAATACTTGATCTACATGTTGCAAGTTTTCTTCCCATGTCTTGCTATAAATAAATATATCATCAAAAAACACTAATACAAACTTCCTCAAGAACTTTTTAAAAATGGAATTCATAAAAATTTGAAATGTAGATGGAGCATTAGTAAGACCAAATGACATCACAAAAAACTCATAATGACCCTCATGAGTCCTAAATGATATCTTACAAATATCTTCTTCATTAATTAGAATTTGATGATAACTGGATCTAAGATCTAACTTTGTAAAATGCATAGCTCCATTCAATTCATCTAGCAAATCATCAATGACTAGGATAGGACACTTACCTTTGATGGTGTACATGTTGAGCACTCTATAGGCTGGAAATATGCACCAAGTATCATCCTCCTTATGCACCATCACCACCGGAATGGAGTAAGCACTTTGGCTATTTTTGATAATTCCTGCCTCTAACATCTCCTCAACAATATTTTCTATCTCACTTTTTTGTATATGTGGGTATTGGTAAGGCCTAATGTTTGGGGGTTGGCTTCACGGAACTAATTGTATAGCATGATCATGATCCCTCTTAGGAGGAAGTCCTTTAGGCATATCTCCAAAAACCACTAAGTGATGCTCAATTATTTCTTGTAAATATGGATGGGTAGGAGCATTAGTTTGAGAGACTTCTAATGAACATAACTAGGCCACAAATCTATCAACTCCTTTCTTAAGCAACTTTTGCATTTGGTGAGAGCTAACTATTTGTGGGGACTTTCCCTTCAACCCTCTTAGCTCTATTGTCTTTCCTTCTAATTGGAACCTCATAAATAATTCCTGGAAGTTCATCTTAGTTGTTCCCAAGGTAGTAAGCCATTGTACTCCCAAAACAATATATGCCGCACCCATGGAGATAACATACATTGGGCTATCAAGGTGATAATCTCCCATGGATAATTTAATGCTATGACACTTTCTAGAATAACTGACGATACCACCATCTGCAATCAAGACCTAAAATTCTGGAGCTAGATATATAACAATTTAGACGAGTAGCCAACTTTTTGTTGATGAAATTATGAGTACTACCTGAGTCAACCAACACAGTTACTTTTTACTTCTTTAAGAATCCAACTACCTTGAGAGTTTGAGGGGAACAAAACCCAAAGAGTGCATGAAAATAAATTATTGGTTGGGAATCATGTGATTCATCATCTAGATCCCTATCACCCTCTAATACTAGTTCCTCCTCCTCTTCCTCACTCGGTCCTTCAATATAAAAAAAATTCTTTTCACTACATCTATGCCCTCGACTATATTTACCGTCACAATTGAAGCATAACCCTTTTTCTCTTTTCTCCTCAATTTGTTGTGGAGTCAACCTAGTAGGTTGTGGTAGTGAATATGTAGGAGATATCCTTTCACTGAAATTTATATTCCCTTGTCTCTTACTAGCTAGAAACTTCTCCTCCGCTTTTCTTTCCATTACAATTGCTTGCGATAAGGATTGTGGTTGGAAAAATCGTACTTCATATTTTATGTGATCCTTTAAACCACCTAGAAATGGTTCCTTCATATTTTCTTTTTCCACATTCTCTACTCTTAGAGAAAGGGTTTAAAATTGTTGAATATAATCCTTGACCATGCCCACTTTCTTTAATTTGGTGAGTTGGTAGAAGTAGCTATCCATAAAGTTATCTCCATAATGAGTAGCAAGTTCCTCTTGAAAAATTGACCATATGACCACAAAACCCTTTTTTATCTTATCATCACATAACCAATGATACCAAATAAATTGATATGGTTCTAGGTATAATGACGCCATAACTACCTTTTGTTGACTAGGAACATGATGAATATCAAAGAACTACTCCATTTGGCATAGCCAATTGGTTGGATCCTTGCCATAAAAATTTCTCATATCCAACTTAGGTATGAATTGCCTTGGCATATGATTATTAAATGAAGAATCCTTCTTGAAACCTAAGTCAAGTCCAAGGAATTCATGTCCAACAAAAGCATTATCTTCCACCTTATGAGGTGAATCTTCACCCTTACACCACATACCTTGAATAAATGATTTCAATTCACCCATTTCTTCCATAATCTTCTTCTCTAATGATGAAATATCACCCTTGAATTTGTTTATTCCATCCTTAGGGTTAAAATCCTCATTTTCTACTCCCCGATTCTTTGAAGATTTCCCCGGTGTGATAGCATTCTTTTTGCCTCTTGTTGCAGGTCCCATCATGATGGTAGAAAATAATTTTGCAATAGATAACACAAATGAAACTTAAATTCTCTGAAAATTTTACCGTAACTTACTA
This sequence comes from Sequoia sempervirens, assembly GCA_007258455.2. NCBI lineage: Eukaryota > Viridiplantae > Streptophyta > Pinopsida > Cupressales > Cupressaceae > Sequoia > Sequoia sempervirens. The sequence continues at coordinate 10,897 of VDFB02053520.1, forward strand.
GGGTCAAGATACCACTTACCCAAAAAAAAACTCAAAGAAATTAGTAGATTTACAGCCTTGAGAGCAATTTTTTTGTAAACCCTAATTTTGCAATAACTCTTATTTCTACTTCAATTTCTCCAAATTTTGGATTGTAGGATCCTCTATAATTTATTCAAAATCCCAATAAATTTCAGACTCCAATTTGGCAGGATGTGGGAGATATGTAGCTTCCAAAACAATTATATAGAAACCCTAATTTTGCAATAATTTGCTCAATTTAGGTCCAATTTTTCTGAAATTTGGACTGCAGATTCTTTAATATGGTCTTAAAAAATTCTTTAAAAATTAAAAAAAACTTCACCAAAATTTGAAAGATATGCACCTTCCAAAATGACCTTCAATATTAAGAAGATTCCTTGCCTTATGGTGCCAAGATCATGCTCTGATACTTGTAATGAAATAACTTTCACAATAGAAGAATATGATACAAAATATGTTGTAAATACTGAATAATAACTGATAATAACAAGCCATTTTGAGGGGGAAAACTTCCAAATATCTCCAATGAGAACACAATTCACAATATGATGATGAAATAAGACTCACAACGTCCTATATATACCTATTTATGCCTAGGATACCACCCATGATGACTTAGATAACCCTATATAAGACCTAGACCTACCTAAACAACTAAATAACAATACAATAATGATAATATGACTTAATTAGGAGTTAATATAGCCACAAGCTGACTATTCATAACTTGATGTACTCTAATATTAAGGGTGTAGCATTCTTACTAATAGGGGAGCTTGTAAGTTGTTTCAAGAAGGAGAGAATGTACATCAAAGGGGGAGAGCTTGAAGAGGAGAAATTGTGTTGGAAAGGGGGAGAGAAAGTCCATTTTCTATTTATCTTTAATGTCAAAGGGAGAGAGATATTGTGCACCAAATTGGTTTGAGGATGGCTTTTCCATCAATGACAAAGAGGGATATTGTTGCAGTTTGGTTGCCATTGATGTCAAATAAGAATTGTTGATGTCAAAAGAGAGTTGAAGTCTAACTATTTGGTTTCTAAGGTCTATAAGAAATGCTCCACATTTCTCCACAAGTGATTCTTTGCTCTTTTGGTTTGGAAGATAGCTTCAAATTGTGTCAAAGCATGTGTGATCCAAGTTTTAGATCATTTGTGTTACTGGAAAGGTGTTTTTGAAATTGACAAATTCAAGTCTATGTTGATTCTGTGAAGGTTCTCACAAAGGTGTAAAGGTTGGATTTTCATTCCTTCACATTTTTAGATATGGTTATGCAGTTTAGAAGATAATTTCAAAATGTTGTGAAGGTGGTATATCCAAAGTTTCATGTCATTGGTCCTTCCACAAAGAAAGTTGAAGATGATAGAGTATAGGACTATGTTTTCCAGTGACTAGTTTCATTGTTTGATGGCTTGTGCCAACTTTCTAGTGCATGAAGTTGTAAAATGTATGAAGGAGAATCCTCCTAAATATCATGTGATGATTTTTGTTGCTCTGCAAGGCTTTTTCTATTTTCTCTAAAATAGGGCATGGTCCATAATGGTTGTTCTACTCCAGTTATACTTTTTCCTAACTGACTAAGGTATGTTGAGGGTGCATGCCACACGTTTAAGTTTGCACAAATTTTAAGAGTGTTTGAAGGTGTTGTATGGGTCATGTCAACTTATTTGGGAGAAGCACAATCAATTCTTTATCATTCATGTGTACCACCAATGTTGTAATGGTTGACATGCTACAAGTTTCATGTTTTCTTGCTTAAGACTGACTTAATTTGAATTTGTGAAGCATGTAGATGATTTTTATTGAATACCAAAGCTATGAAGGGTGTTTAGGACTAGGTTAAGCATGTGTTGGAATCTAGACGGCTTGTTCCTCTTCTTGGTGTTGTGTGCAATATTTTGGGTCTTTCCCTCTACATGTTTTATGTTGATTGTTTTATCTCTATCCGACTTGGAAATATAATATTTTATGTCCTAGATCAACATGTGAATTGTAATCAATGTAATATTATGTATAAATTATAAACCTAGTTGATCTAGGTTAACAAATGTGTGTGACATGATAAAAATTGCATAAGTGATTGGAAGAGAAAAAGCAAAAGTGTAATTTATTGTTCGATTTCATTTTGAACATATTTTTGTGACAGAAGGGAATCGAACAAGGTGCTTAATTTTTTGTTGGAGGTAGTGATCCAAAGGAAAAAATTATTGAAGGCTGAAAGCAATGAGCCAACAAGTTGTAGAGAAGACATTTGAAGATATTTGCAGAAGTGAGAAAGCAGAATTGCAATCATAAAAAAGAGAAGGGAAAATACAAAATTGCAATCATCAAAAGGATTGAGCCTAATTGTTAGTTTTAGATAGTGGAAGGAATTCCATTTTATAATCATTCTTGAGATTGTACTCAAATCATGGATTTGTAGATTCCTTGAGTTGTAGCCCTAAAACAAAGTCTATAGGGAGTTGTAGCTTCCTTGGGAGTGACCCTAAAACCTCATTTTAGGGAGTAGTAGCTTCCTTGGGTTGTAGCCCTAAAAAAAAGTTATAACTGTTATTCATTTGTGAGGTTGGATTAGGACAATAGCTCCTAGTAGCTTTTCTCACAGTAGTTTTCCCCTCTAGGGTTTTCCACATACCTATGGTGTTGTGTTGTGGTGTGCATTGTTTCTATCTTTCATGTTCTTTCTTGTGTGGTAGAGTTTGAAGTTTATTTTGTTCCAAAAGTTTTAAGATATAATAGAATACTAATTCAACCCCCTCTTAGTATTTCAGTGTATGTTCAACACAACTAGCCTTTTTGTGTTGTAAAATATACTATAAAATTGTCAAAGGGAGACCATACAAGAAGGCTCAACAAGGATAATTGGGGCCAAGTCCACAATGGAAAAAGGTGAAACTAATGCCAGTGAGGAGGACCCCCTAGGGGTTTCTTTAAATGATCAAAATAATGGTAGGCTACTAGTGGTCCCAAAAATTTGGTTGATAATAATTAGGTGGTTCTTCTGCTATATTGTTGTATATCCTTTCCTTTCCTATTATTTTTTCTATTTTTATTTTTTTAAGTCACATATCTCATGGTACTCATTCTATCTACCTAATATATGATTTGTAAAAAGTTATGGTACCTTTCAAAAACCATTTTTTCATCTTTATAAAAATATGAAAAGTAAAACCCTAAGTTGATACAAATTGAAACAAGGAAAACTAGGAAACAAAGGGAATAATAATGAGATGTAAAATCAACAAGATGTGATATTTAAGGGGAACATGGGAAGGGTTCATAACACATAAGAGGGAAGTTACAAACATTAAATAGTAGGTGAGAAACAATAAATTTCACATGAAAAATGTTAACAAGACTTGTACAAAGGGTTAGAACATCTATAAGAAAAATAAAAAGGATCACAAGGTTAAACTAAGAGTAAAAAAAGGCTAAACAAGAGATAAAAATACAAACTAAAGAGAACACCTAAAACCCAATAAAAGAAATTGTAGAGTATGCAAATTCTATTATTACAACATATTTCTAGATCATTTAAGTCTTATATTTTTTATTAGTATTTGCTCCCAATCTCCTCTTAGAAGTATTTTTCTACTTAAATGACACTATATTATTTATTCTCCATATGTTTGAGTTTTTCTTCTCCTACACACTACCTGCTAGAACCCATCTAGTTTATGTATGCAAGATTAAATATAAGAATACTTGACCCCAAAAATCACACCAAACACATTCTAAAACAAAATTAAAATATCAAAATGGCATAACCTCTATTTTAAAAGATGACAAACAACAATGGTTAATTGTATTTTAATTGGTTTAAAAATTTTAATCTTGAAAAAATATTATGTCATTATTTTTGTTAGGTTTGTGTTAGCATTCAATCATGGATCATGGCATGACCTTCCTTATCCATCCCTAAATAAAAAATAAATATAGATTATGTCATGTTTTCCTAATTTAAAGTATTTAAAACAAATTAAATATTAATAAATTCAAGTTCAATTTAATATTGTAAATATCAACACCATGTTCAAACATCAAATTTTGAAGAGAATAAATTGCTTTAACTTTGAAAATTTATCTAGGTGTGTGTTGCTCAAGTTTCAAACAATTGTACTCAATTATTACAATAATCCAAGTTTAAAATTTAGCTATTAATAGAGTTCCTTAAACTTTTCTTATATCACCACTTCTTAACTACATAATGATTTATGTGTATAAATATAAAGAACATGTTAAATATTTATAATTATTATATTTACCCTCTTTATTAATATATGAAATATTATAATACAATTAATAAATACTTGACATTCAATTTGATAATGAAATCTTGTAAATATTTGTTATACTAATACTCTTTTAACTATATACATTTAGAGCACAAATATCAACCACTTTTTTTAGATAATCTTATATTTCACTACAATGACACAAACATGTATGTAAAAGTGACCAAGAAAGCCGATGGCTTAGAGAGAACACCTTCATTGCACTTGGAAGGGGGCTATGTCTAGCATCTCCCATTGTGGAGAGTGCACCTCATAATTTGTGATAGAGGGGGCTCGCATTCGTGTGGCCCCCACACAAAAAAAAAGCGAGATAACATAAATTACTAATTATTAGGCACTCTTTTTAATCCACTAAAGTTGGAAAACTACATGTAAAAATGAGACATCACAAATCACTAAATATCATAGAATTATTGCTACTATTTAGGTAAGTGGTCCTCTTCATTTGTACTTTTTTGTTTTGAAATATGATAAAATTGAGATAACAAAAATGATTAATTCCCAATCAATATTTTAGTCCATTAAAAATGACAAAATTACATGCAAAAAAATAATAATACAAATTATTAATTAGCATAAATCTATAACAACTAATTGAATAAGTATTTTTATTCATTTAATTTTTTTTCATTTTAAAATATGATAAAAATAGAATAACACTAATTACCATTTATTAAATATTATTTTAATCCAATAAAAATTATAAATGTAGATTATGTCATGTTTTTCTAATTCAAAACATTTAAAAAAATATAAATCTTGTTCAATTTAATATTGTAAATATCAACATCATATCCAAACATCAACTTTTTGAAGAGAATTAATTGCTTTAACTTTGAAAAATTATCTAAGTTTGTGTTGCTCAAGGTTCAAACAATTATACTCACTTATAACAATCATCTGAGTTTAAACTTTAGTTATTAAGAGAGTTCCTTAAACTTGTCTTATATTGTCACTTCTTGACTACCTAATGATTTATATGTATAAATATAATGGGCATGTTAAATATTTATAATTATTATGTTTACCCTCTTTATTAATAGATAGAATAATAAAATTTAATTAATAAATAATTGACATTCAATATGATAATAAAACTTTGTAAATATTTTTTATACTAATACTCTTTTAAGTCCAAATTTAGAGGATCAACAATGGCATAATATGATGGTTAAGTTGTGGTGTTGTTCTTGCCATCAAAGTTCAAACCCCACTAGGGTGTAATTGTTGAATGTTTAAATTAGGGATGAGGTCACCCATTGATGACCTTACCAGTTCATAGCTCTGAGTCAAAAGAGTTTATCCCTTAATACAACAAATCTTTAAATTTAGAGCACAAATATCAATCACTTTTTTTTTAGGTAATGTTATATTTCACTACAATCCACAAACATGTATATAAAAGTGAGATAACACAAATTACTAATTATTAGGAACTCCTTTTAATCCACTAAAGTTAGAAAAGTACATGTGAAAAAAAGATAGCACAAATCACTAAATATCATAGAATTATTGCCACTACTTGGATAAGTGGTCCACGTCATTTGCACTTTTGTTGTTTTCAAATATGATAAAGTTGAGATAACAAAAATGATTAATTACCAATCAATCTTCTAGTCCATTAAAAGTGACAAAATTACATGCAAAAATAAAATAATACAAATAATTAATTATCATAAATCTATAACTAATTGAATAAGTATTTCTATTCATTTACATTTTTTTTCATTTTTAATATGATAAAAATAGAATAACACTATTTTTTTAAAGTGACAAAGCTACCATAAAGATATATTATATTAATATTATGAAGGGAGATACAAAGCCATTGTCAATAGAATAACACTAATTACTATTTATTAAATATTCTTTTAATCTACTAAAAAACTATAAATCAAAATATGATAATACAAATTATTAATTACCGTACACTTCTTTATTCCACTAAAAAGTAAAATAACACAAATTTATAATTATCATAAAAAAAAGATAACTCTTCATTTACATGTCCTTTTATTGTAAAATATAAATGAAAAAATAAAATAAAAAAGTTCAATAAATGCAACACAAAATTATTGACAAGTTTGTGATCCCCTATATTCTTTGTACAAAAAGTACAAATGGGAAGTGATTCCACTATCTCATGACTTGTCCTCCATGGCTTATATTTTTCTTGGGTTTGACCTAAGTGCTAATAAGATTATGACTCCTTATTGACTTCTACAAGTAGTCTTTTCTTTTAGTATTGACCATGGATTATTTCTACTAGTGCTCCACCGATCATGCTTGTACTTATTGGTTGACCTAACATGGTGATGGGTGTTGCAATTCTAGTCAAGTGATTTTTACACACTTTCCTAACTTACATTTCTTGTCGTTGAGCTCTAGTTGGGTTGGTCACTAACTTAAAGGAAATGAGTGGAGTCACCTCAAAAGACAGTGCATTGCACTAAAGCACCAAACAATCATGTCTGAGAAGGAAGCAAAGACAATATATACAACCTTAAAAGGTCTTGTTGTCACTCTGAGGGCCATGCATTTCAAATCTAGTCATGAATGTCACTTGTTTTTGTGTACAATAGTTGTGACCTTTAGGGCAATGACTAAGAATAAGGGTGTTTCCTTTTACATTATCACCCACTAGCTTCTCAGTAATGCTACGTACCCTTTTTCCTATCATTGTAAATGGTGTCTCTTCCCAACTAAATGTCACAAACTAGGGTGGATAATGCCCATGTATTCTTTGTACATGTGGAGACGTGCCCTAAGATTTGGGGTATATTTGTCTACAATGGAATCTTTATTTCTTTTCCTTACCTTTTGCAATTGAAGCTAGTGGGGTTCTATGGTTCGGCTTTTGGAGGCACTTTATTGTACACCTTAATTGAGGTGCTAGATTTGGACTATCCTCCTCAGATTCTTGGATCTTTTGGATATTATGCATTGGTGTATGGATTCTTATGTATGGATTTTTATGTTAGTGTATGGATTTTAAATTTTGTGGAAACTTATATTATATTTTTGTATTATTTATGATTTTTTTATTTTGATGAAAAGATTCGTTACAATTATAATTAATTTTTTTTATTTGATGTGTAAATAGATAATTTTATTAATATAAAAAAAATCATTGCATTGTTTTGTTTTGGTTCTAATGGTCTAGAATTTAGCCCAAACCACCTAGTTACATATGCCTTTCAAAATACATGAGGATTTGCATTACAGACCACACCATCCAACACTGCCCACCGAAAATGTCAAAAAGAAGCACCCAAAACAACATACTATCCCACGACAACACAACAATCCACACACACAATACCATAGACCTAGACACATGCATACACCTGCAATACCCATTGAAAAATTATTATTATTTTAAATAAAGGATAATATAATATTACAATAAGTTAAAGTCTTACTTGTCAAATGTTGAAAGAAATTACATACCATTATGTTAGTGTAGAACATAAAAGTCTACATTTTGTTTTTATATTAAGATTTTTTTTGTTTTAGATCAAAAAATTCGATACAATTATGATTAGAAAATTACTCTTTCTATTGTCAAGGTTAACATGATAGTATAGTCTCAATCATCAAATGTAGGAAGAAATTATATACCACCATATTAACATAAAACACAAAAGTCTATATATTGTTTATGGTTCTTTATCATAGACCAAAAGATTTGTTATAATTATGATTAGAAAATTATTTTTTAATAAAGGTTAACATAATATTACAACAAAAACCTACTTTTCCTATAATCAAAAACATAATATTATAACAAATCGAAACCTCAATCACTACATGTTGAAATAAATTCCATAACATCATATTAGAGTAAAACATAAGAATGTACACTAATTTTTTATAGTATTTATGATTCTTTTATTTTAGACCAAAAGATTTGTTACAATTATGATTAGACAATTATTATTTTTAATAAAGATTAACATAATACTTAAAAAATCAAGGTCTTAATTGTCAAATGTTGAAATAAATTACATAACATTATATTAGCATAAAACATTAAAGTCTACATTACATTTCTATATTGTTTATGATTCTTTTATTTTATATGAAAATATTCATTATGATTATATTGGAAAACTATTTGGGCCTATGAGATGGGCCTAAGGGTAAGCCTTGGGACTTTTCTTATGTTGACCCAAGTTCAAGCCACATATTGGCTCACCAATAGTGACACCCCAATCCTAAACTATAAAAATAATGATTAGAGAATTATTATTTTTAATAAAATTTAACACAACATTTTAAAGTCTCAACCACCAAATTTTGAAAGAATTTTGTACCATGATATTAACATAAAATATAATAATTGTCACATAGTGGTTAGATTATTGAAACTTTGACATGATTATACTACAAACAAGAATCTATGGGTGATGTTAATGTGCCCTTTAGGCTATTCGATTGCCCCTCTATTATCATCTTCCCCTATTTGGCATTCATCCTCTCATGTGTTGTCCATAATTAGAGATTCAAAGAGGGTTTTTTCTACTCTCTTTTTTTTGTGAGAATGAAAATAGTGAATTGTAGATTGGATAGTTGTACACAGGAGGAAGAAAGTTTTTTGTAAGTCTCTTTGTCATATACCTAGGTCAACGGTGAGTACCTTCTTTGTTCTAGTTATGAAATTGATTAATTCATAGTTGGTATGGATAAATTTGCTACAACTATGTTTAGAGGTGGATTGTGGCTTGCCAATATCTTTGTAAAAGGGCTGGGAACCTTTCAAAAAAAAATTAATTAATAAAAAATAAGAATACGTTTTAATCTAATAAATAAATTATAATAAAAATTGTTGAAGAATATAACTAATATTTTATAGTAATTTAAAATTACAAATAAAAATTTCCTAAAAATAAAATAAGTTGAAAAGATTAATAATTTATAATATTAAAGTTGCAATACAAATTACTAAAAATAAATTAATTATAGATTTAAACATGGAATATAAACCCAAGTAGACCACTAAAATTAATTGGACAAAAGGATACTACAAAATTATATAGTATGATAAATATTTAGTGATAAAATCTAAATTTATTATCAAAATAAAATAAAATGAAGAAAAAAAATATATTATAATATTTTTTTTACATCAATATGTGTTATTATATTGTAAATTGTGACAAATTTTGAATTACATCTTATAAATATATTCTACTTAGAGGGATCTTTGGTATTTGATGTAGGGGCTTTCGGGAATCATAACTTTTGACTCGGAAATCCATCTGGGCTCAAATTTTACGGTGAGATAAATTATGAGGATTTTTTTGGATTACCAATAAAACTTAGTTTGGTTGGTGGCCATTTTGACACTTTTGGGGGGCCAAAATCTTTCATTTGGACCCTCAAAATTAATTCTAACTGTTTTTGGGGGTTTTTTGGAATTTTTTTTTAATAATTTGGAACTCATGTTTCCAATTTGAATTATAAGTTGACATTTAGTGTCACCATAGTGGTAGAAATATTTTTGGAAAAAATCGAGCTCAAAGGGATAGGCAAGCAAAATTACCAAAAATGGCAATTATGATAATTGCAAAAATTGCCAAAAATCGTAATTTTTTTAGTTTCTTTATTTTTTTCAATTTTTATATATAAGGGTGTTTTCTTTCATTGTAGAGAAAAAGAGGAATAATACAACAATGTGGATTTGAAGCAATTCTTTGTACTTTTAGCAATAATGAAAAGATAGTGTTAATGGTTTGTTGGGTTGCATCAGTATTAGCCTAGGAAGTTAAACATGCAACTCTATTTAGATTGGAGCCTCATACAAAGGAGTGTAATGCCAAATCTCCCATTTTCAAGGAGATATACAAGTTACTTGTAGATGAAAATATGGTGTGGAATGAGAGACTAGGTCACATTGGTAAAAAAAGTCTATACACATTGAAATCAAAGACTATGGTTAAATCTCTTGAAGATTACTTCCTTGACTTTAAATTTTGTCAACATTGTATTTATGAATTTTTTTTTAAAAAAATTGGTTATTCTAAATTTGATTGGACTTTAAATTTGGTGCATAGTGATGTGTTTAGTTTTGTGATTTTACCTTCAATTAGAAAAAAAATCATATTATTTTTAATTTATTGAAAATTACTCTAAAGAATGTCTTAGGTACTCTTTCCCAAACATAAAACTAAATTTTAATCAAGTTTAATAAGTAGAAGGCTCTTGTTGAAAACCAAACAAGGAGGAAGATAAGAATATTGAGAATAGACAATGAAAAAATATTTTTTCTCAATTGATTGAGAAATTTTCCTCTTGAATAATATAATAGGAAAGAAAAAGACCACCCTATACACACCTAAGAAAAATGGAGTGAATTAAAGGTTGAGTAGTACATTGATGGAGAATTCAAAAGACATACTAAGTAGTGTTGGTCTACAGAATAAGTTTTGGGCCAAAATATTAAACATCACTTGTTATATCATCAATAGGTATCCTACTTCAATACTTGTTGATATGAGCCAATAAGAGATTTAGAATGGTAAGAACCCTAATATTGTCTATTTAGAACCTTTAGTTTTGATAAATATGTACATGCACCCAAGGTGAACAAAAACCAAGTAAGATAACAAAGAAAAAAAATGTATTTCATTGTGAAATTGTTAAGGGTTATAAACTTTAGAATCACTTTTTTAAAGTAGTTTAGGGGCATTATTTTTAGATAAATTATAATTCATTTCAATATTTTGTAAAAAGTGAGAGTGAAGAGTAATTTTATTAAAAGGGTTGAGATATAATTTGATGCAAAAGAGGAAAAATTAGTATCTAAAAATGAACCTATTAAGGTTGGTGAACAAAAAGAAGAAGGGGGGTTTGAAAATTGATGTACAAGGAACTCACAAGATGAAAATTTTCATACTTCATCATTGAGAAATTCCACAAGTGAGAAGGCAACTGAAATGGTATAGATCCATGTTGATTTTTTTGTATTTTTAGTTTATGGAACACTAATAATGATCCTAGAAATGTGCATGAGGATTTGTCATCAAAGGGGAGCATATTTTTAAAAAGGGGGTATGAACAAATAGATAGAATCTTTATTAAAATTAGACTTGGTATTTGGTGAAGTTACCTCAAGGAAGCAAGATAATTCATGTGCAAATAGGTCTTCAAAAGGAAACTTTGTTCTAAAGGAAGGACATTCCAAGTTGAGGAAATAGATTATATTGATATATTTTCTCTTGTTGCTAAGTTGAATTCAATCAAATTATTATTATTTGTTTTTTATTTTAAATTTAGAGGTAGACCATATGGATGTGAAAATAAATTTATAAAAAAAGGTAAGGAAAATTTGGCTTGTAAATAGAAAAGATCTCTTTATAGTTTGAAATAGTCACCAAGAATATGGTATCAAAAATTGGGCACACATGTCTTGAAATTGGGGTTATTCATAGTAAAATTGATAATTATATTTAGTACAATATTGAAGCTTGGATTAGATCCTAGGTGGCTTGGGGAAAAAACCTCTCTCAAGAAAGATGGAATTATAGATTTTGTGTAAGAAATAATGAATTAGTTGCCAACACACAATTGAATGTAAGAATAGGTATTTGGAAAATAGATATGCAACTTCTATTTGAATTTAAAAATGAATAGGTTACAAATGTGTTAGAAGTGCATGAAAAGGATGAGATTTCCTATGACTAGAATGGGGAAGACACTTCACTATCATATGCATATAACTATATAATATTCATCACCATCACTTAATATGAAGGAATATATGAATATATAGGATAAATTTCCATTAAAAACTAGAAAGAAGTTCTAATTATTTAATTTAAAGCATTGACCTTCTAACTAACCTGTTTATTGTGCTCATTGATAAATGGAATTCTATTAGATGGATGTATATATATATATATATATATATATATATATATATATATATATTTCATAAAGTCATCAAGTGTCTTGTGTGAATTTATGCATGACCATGCATGTAAATGTTTAATGAGAAAACACAATGTCATGTATGGTGGCACATGATCACATCAAGAGTTATGTGTTGAGCACAAGTGTTATAGAGGAGAATATAGAAGTTATGACTATCATGGGGTGTTAAATGTTTTTAACGGCTTGCATGACCACACCTAGATCATCTTCCCTTTCTTAAGAAGTGATGGACCATATTATTTTTTCAATGAGTTGTAGAAATGAACATAGAGTTGCTAAAGACTATACCACTAAATTCTCGATTTGCATATCATGCTACCAAAGGAACTTTAAATATATGATGTGAACCTAGATGCATGTGCATTGTGGTTGTTTAAATGTTCTTATTTTATGTGATAGTTCTCAAGTGCTTAGGATATAGGTATAAATGATGTTGAAGTGATGCTTTCCCAAGAAGATGAAGAAAGTAAATATTGAGTAGTTCCATGTTAAAAACTAGATGCAAACCCAAGTATGGATGGATATAGAGAAAAAAAGAACTTTTACTAACTATGTATAGAATTATGTATGAACCATAGTGTAGATGGTTCATCTTCTATGGTCCCTTTAAATATTCCTTTTGAAGAGGAAAATAGACATTTTTATTGACCTTGAAGGAATAAGGTGTGTGATGTGTTTTGTGGTGCTCTTTATATTTGTATGAGTGTGCATAAGAGAATATACTAAACATATTGGTGAAGAATCTAAATATGTTGAATTTTTGTTGTACTCTATTTACTTTCTATTCTTATATGTGTGAATCCATGTATGTTGGTGTGTACAAGTATGTAAATGGGTGTTGTGGGCTAAAACCACTAACATATCAAGAAATGACTATTCTCTATAGAACTATACAAAGCTTTATTGTAGACATGCTAGATATAAAGTATGTTATCCCAAGTGTGTGGGTATAGATGATTATAGATGTGCATTAAGTGTAAAAATGTGGGATTGACTACCTCTATTTGACCATCTATCTATAGATGAAAGGTTGTGGATTAATCTAACTATGTATCCAATATTTCTTATAGAGTGCTAAAATGTGTAAATATATTATAGCTCTTAGTTAGACATAATGAATGAAGATAGACCAAAATGTACCCAAATGTGATTAAAAAAAAGACACATAGTTTACTGCATTGTGATGTTTTTATTACAAGCAATCATGATAGACCAAAATGGACCCAAATGTGATTAAAGAAAAGACACATAGTTTACTACATTGTGATGTTTGTATTACAAGAAATCACGATAGACCAAAATGGAACCAAATGTGATTAAAGAAAAGACACATAGTTTGCTACATTGTGATGTTTTTATTACAAGCAATCATGATGACCATCTTAAAAAACTTGTCCATTACAATGAATAATAAATCATGTTGGTGCTTCATCATAGAGAATATACTCATGAAATCTATTCTAATACATTACTAGGGCCTTTATGGAACCACAATAGGTGTTTAAAGCCTAGGCTTCCTATTTTTGGGTTTGATAATGCAATAAGGAATGTAGGACGTGATATGGAACTCAAAGTCTACATACATGTGATGCCTATAGAAATGTTGTATTTTTTCTAGATTATTTGTAATGTTAGTGTCCAACTATATTGGGATAGTGCACCACACAAGTAAGTCATTAACAAGGTGCATCTTTTGGAACATACACATGTTTGAGCTTGAAAAGAGCTTATCACTCAAATGAAATTCAATATTTTTTTTACCTTGCATGAGCATGGTATAGAAATATGTTGTAATATACCTCTCTAATTATATTTTGTAATCATAATCTTGTTTATAAGTTATGATAAACATGTATTATTTTTGTTTGACTATCACTGACAACATGCCTTGTATATGGATATTTTGTTTCATGGGATAGATTTGATATTAGTTTGTTACTTCATATCATGTTTCAATTTTCATTTTTAACACTAGTGGATTTCTAATATCAATTGAATTTTATTATAGGAAACATATATCAACCATAAACATATGGCTTAGAGAAGAGGCATTTGGAAAGATATGAGTAGTTGGTTGGCTCTAATAGTTTTTAAATAGATCAGATGTAGTCTTGTTCAATTGTATATATTGTATCTTTTTATCATGTCGGATAAACTTTGGATAATTCTATTTCAACATAATTTTATGTGACATGAACAAAATTCTATTTCTATGATATTGAAATAGTTTGTATGAATAATTATATGTTTACTTGTATATTATATATATGCTTCTTTGCATAATTATATGTATAACAAATATATTATTTTTATAATATTTTATGTTAAAAATAATTTATATAAATATAAATATATACATATACTATACATATTTATGAAAATAATTATAAAGATAAGTATGTACATGTATGCATAATCATATATATTTATATATTATTAAATATAAATAAATTGCCAAAGTGTTAATCTTAAGGACCTAACACTTAAGATAAGGCTATTTCATCCCTATCCATGGGTTGTTGAATGAAATTAGTTTTAAAGATATTATTTTAAACATTGGCGGAATTCAACATATATGGTGCAATCCTTAAGATGCAAATGGGAATTATATACTAGTTTTTGTGCACCATTAATGAGACATACTTTATGAAGTTGTGGTTGCTCTTTAGTGGGTTTTCAATTGTTAATTTTTTTATTCTAACATTTTAGAGTTTAGTTTTTCTAACATGCCAAGCTTTCTACAAAGTCATACCTTGAAATCTCCCACTATTTTGAAGGAATGTAATTAGTTTTGTTATAAAATTGGTACTTATATTAGTGAGAAAATATATATTTTATATTTCATTCCAAAATAGAGGGGTGCCTATACCTATAACAAAATATTGGATTGAAAAGGACTGATTTTGTTATGGAAAAGAGTAAATCAATTGACAAGTTCCTAGTAATATCTACCATATTTCTAAGCATTAAGGTTTGTAAATATTGAATTTGTAGGAATATATAAGGGTTTTGAAATGTGTGCTCTATATTTTTAAGATTAATTTTTATTGTTATTGAATCTAGTTGTTGATATCTTTTAATAAGATTTGTTGTTAAATGGCGGATTTATTTTTTTTGACTCCATTCTTATAATAATAAGTTTATTAATTTTTAAGTGGAATAAAAATATTATCATTTTTGCATACATGCATATATATATATGGGTAAAAGTACAAAGTTGTGTCACACTTTTGGCCAACTTATTGGCACAAGTGAATTTTAGTATTTCTAACTAAAAATCAATTTTAGACAAACATATGATCTAATAATATTAATTCTAGATAAGTTAGATATGTCCACAACTTTTCCAACTCAAATTGTTGGCTAAATGCATATGTAGCACCACTTTGAGGCCAAATTACCAAAAAAAAGAAATAATGTAAAAAACTTGATGTTTCAACAACTTCTACACATGTAAAAAACTTTTTTTTAAATGAAAAATACCCTTTTGTAGATCCATAAGTGTAGTTTTCAAAAATATATATTTTAATAGTTTAATTATTTTTTATATCTTATTTTTTACTTTTACTAAAAATAGGTTATCAACATAGGTTGATTACCATGTCAAGAAAAATACTATTTTTTTTTTTAAAATGAAAAAAATATGATGCGCTAGATAAAATAATCTATATCAAGGTGATATAATTTTTTTCTATTATAGATAAACATTTAATATAAAAGTTGACATCGAATGGAAACAACTATGTTTTAATATACATACATTTTAATATTTATTTAAAAATATATATTACCAAAATTGGAAAAAAAAAAATCCATGCACTAAAGTTTCAAGTTATAAATACAGAAAAAATGTGAAGGAAAAAAAATTTACTATATACAGACTGATGTCTCATGTAAATTCATTTTTCACCATTTTATCAACAACTAATTAGTGTCAATTTATAAAAAACTATATTCATTTTTTAATTTTTTTTTCAAAAAATGCGAACATAAAATATACTAAAAAATGCACATTTTATTAGTTTATATCATTTCCAAATTCAAAACATATATTCCATTTTTTAGCGATTCAAGTTTAAAAGTTGGATTATTGTTGGTCATTTCTTTTATAAAAGTGTGACAAAGCTTTGTACTTTTACCCATATATGTATATCTATATATTTATATATTTAAATAAGAGTTAGATTTTTGGTATTTGACTACAGATACTTGTATACAAATTTAATTAGCAGTATTTATTTGAATATTTTCTATATACTATTTGTAGTGTAGAAAAATGCACTCCTTACATTTTCACACTTTGTTTGCATCCCCTTAATTAATTGGACTTAATTAAGCTTCTAATGACCTAAAATATGCATTCCTAAGCCTTATTATTCTCATTTTCTAAAAGGGAGACTTATATTAAATACATGCCAACATTAATTTAAACACCTTGGAAATTTTGTGTCCTAGATTTTTGTCCTAGGACCCATTCACCCAAGGGTGAATGGGTCCTCCTAAAGTGCCAAGACCCAACTTTTAATATTTTTTTGTGGCATTTTAATGATTCAAATTCAAGTTTTAAATATCGGAATGTGGAATCTAATTTTTAGAAAATTGGATAAACACCTATAAATACAGTTATTTTATCAATTCAAACCTAAGAAACAAGAACACACAACATCTATTGGAAAAATAGGAACAAAAGGGAATGATGATGGTGCTAGGTGAGAAGCAGCGACAAGGTGCTATTTTGAAAATTTTAGAAGAAGCAAACGCGGATGATGACGACCCTGATCTGGATGGTAGACATCTTCAGTTGTTGCTTTCTTGGGCTGTGCTTCTGGAGGGGCTAGTTTTGGCATCTACACGAGTGGAAGATAGAAGGTTGGTTCCTGCGGTTGGGGTTGTTGGTGCTGAAGGTGGGGACTCTGTTGATGCTCTAGATTGGGGTTTTGCTGCTACTAGTGTTGCAGTGGCTTTTTATGGTTGTTGGAGGGAAAGTCTATTGTCCTTTGGGTGTTCTGGTGT
Organism: Sequoia sempervirens; assembly: GCA_007258455.2. Taxonomy (NCBI): domain Eukaryota; kingdom Viridiplantae; phylum Streptophyta; class Pinopsida; order Cupressales; family Cupressaceae; genus Sequoia; species Sequoia sempervirens. The sequence continues at coordinate 28,159 of VDFB02053520.1, forward strand.
TGGGTGGTTGCCCCTTCCACTTTGTTGCTCCTTGTAGGGTATGTGGGGTTGCTTGGGCTTCCTTGAAGTTTTTGGGATGAAGAAGGGGCTTATTTTTGGTTCTACTCGGTGTAGTAGGATGGCTTGGGGACTTTATTTGTTGGACCTTTCTTCTTCTCATTTCTTCTAGGGTGTTCGTTGCTTATGTGCATTCTCTATTTGGTGGCTTGTCAGCATGGTTGTGGCTTCCTTTTGGCTGGGAGTGTGGGTTTGCTTGGGCTTCCTTGGAGTTTTTGCGTTGAAGAAGGGGCTTATTTTTGGTTCTGCTCTGTGTAGTAGGATGGATTGGGGGCCTTATTTGTTGGCCCTTTCTTCTTCTCATTTTTTTGGGGGTGTTCTTAGCTTCTACACTTTCTCTAATTGGTGGCTCTTCTTTGGGGGTTATGCCAGCATGGTTGTGGTTTCCAAATGGCAGGTGGATTTCATTGCCTATTTTCCTAGTTTGGAGATTGTTTTGGGATGCTGGCCCATTTGGTGGAGTGGTTATGTTGCTCAAATTTGGATGTTTTCTTCCCTGTGCTCTGTTGGGTTTTGTGTGGATCTATGTTGGCGTTACCAAGAGTTTTTCATGATGAGAGCAGGTTTCTTTCTTAAACCCTTGTTCATGGTTTTCCCCCCATGTTCCTTGTTGTTCTTTGGTGGTGTTTGGGGGTTGATGCCTTGGATGGACCATTATGTGGGTATGGAGTTGGTGCTGGATTAGTTGTATTCTATGCTGAAGGTTTTGAGGGCTAGGTGGTTTTTAGAGATAGTTTTGAAGACCCAGTTGTTATTGATGTTGTTGCTTGCTTTGGTTCTCCTTCTCACTGTAGTCCCTTCCCTCTCTCTGAATATTAGGTCTTCTTTTGAGGTGGAGTCCTCTCCTTCTAGGGTTGAGGTGTTTTTTGTGGTCGAAGGTCTCTTCCTACTTTTCCCATTGAGGGGGTTTCCATTTATATTGAGGTGGAATGGTGGTTTGCAGGAGTGTTGTGATTGTGGTGGGTTGGTTGAGCTAGGTTTTGTCTCCTATAGAGGTGGAGAGAGCAATTGGATTTTATGGAAAATGATTGGCACCTCATGTTCTTATGATGACCTCTCCTATAAAGGGGGAGAGGGTTTATTGCTAGGAAAGGTTTTGTCTACTTTTGGGGCTTTGCTTCTGTAGACCTATGACTTAGTTGTTTCTACCAGTAGTATGGTGAGACCAGTCTACTTGGGTGGTTGGCTTGTTATGGTCTAGTTGTTGCAGGCTTCTCTCTTGGGTTTAAGGTCCCTACCAAAACCTAGTTATGGGTTGTTGTTCCCGTCAAAACCAATGGATTGTAGTGGGTTGTTGGTCCAGTCAAAACCAATAAAGTCAAGATTCATGTAGAATCTTGGTTATTTTCTGGGCAGCCTGCTGGCTTTTGGCTGGTTGATGGGTCCCTATTTCGCTGCTAGATGTTTTTGATTCTTTCTTTTAGGTAGCTTGTTCTTCTTGGTGTGGGTTTTAGGTCCCCTTAAAACTTGATGGTTTTGGGTCCATTCAAAACCTGTTGTAAATGGTTTTGGGTCCATTCAAAACATGCTTATCCTCTTATCAAAAACATCTATTGGCAAAATGGAGGACCACAGAATTCAAAGATCTCATTTTTCCACTAACAGTAATTTTTCAAAAAAAAATGGTCATTCTATGCAGTCCAAGGGTTTTCATGGGGCAGAAAGGGCTCCAAGGAGTGGTTTTTCCAATTCTAATGGTGCATATTTCAATAGATCAGCCTTGGGATTTTATGGAAAATCATTTCCCTTGGCAAAAAAGGAATTTCTTGGCAAGGCTAAGGGTTTTAAGGGTATTCTTGGTAGTGTTTTTCATAATGGGACTTAGATATCTGATCAACAAGAATGCAAGCTTTCTAATAGGAATTTTTAGCAAATTTATTGAACTAGAAAATCTCTAAAGAGGGAGAAGCAATCTCCTTTTGATATTTGTGCCTCTAATTCAGAAGCCATTGAAGATTCTTCAAACTCCTCTCGCTCGTGGGATGATGTGGTTTCTGGTTGACATACTCTTGCGAATTTTCCAAATAACATTCCGATCAAACATGGAGCTTCCTTCAATCCAAACCTAGAAAATCGACATCTTTTTATTGGCGAACGGGTCAACCTTAATTATGTGATGAACACACACCTGCATCATATCTAAATAATATAGCTCGAAAGCATGATGATTGCTATTGGGTTCTTCATTTGCAGTTGAATAATTCTCAAAGGAGTAATCTCATCTATGTGCCATCAATTGCCCCTGCTCATCATCCAAATGATCTTTCTCTCAAGGAAAATGTGCAAAGCAAAGGGGGAAAAAAATGGGTTCATAAATATTTGGCAAAAGTATCTTCCAAAGAACCGGATCTTGTGCAACTTTTCCTGCATGAAGATGATTTGAGTCCACAAATACAGGATCTTAGGGATCACCCTCTAATCTGTAAGTTTTGGAACTTCTTACCCTCTGTTGAAGTTTTAAAAGATTTGATATATTTTGAATGGGATGGGGCTAATCAACTCTTTTACATAGATCAAGGCAATATATTTTTCATTGTTTTCTTTTCCACAAAGATGCAAAGACATTTGATTTTGAAGGTCAAATCTTGGTCTTTTGAGGGTTCTGGGCTATACACTTAGGCTTGGACCCCAAATTTTGATCCCTCTTCTGCAGTAATTAAATTCGTCCCTTTCTGGATTCAATTACTAACACTCTTGTTAGAATATAGGGAAGTGGGTATAGTAGAGACCATTGCTAATCACCTGAGGATTTTTGTTTGTCATGACATGGATTTCTTTACAATTCCATATGAACCAATTAGGGTGTGTGTCTTGTTAAATACTTTGAAGGATTTCCCTTCATCAATCAGGATAAACTTGAAGTTTGGGTCTTGGATGAGGCAAGTCCTCATTAAGAATCCACGAAATGTTTGTGTTGGTTGTCATTTGTTGGGGCACTTTATCTAGCAGTGCTCTGAGCCACAAGTTTTTTATAATTCTCAAGTATCACCTCCCACTATTGAATTTGACTCCATTTTTTGACGAATGTTCATCAGTAGTTTGACAAAAATTTGTTAGAAAATTGATGAATTGACGAAAAAAATTTGTCTCTATTTTTTCATCAAAATTTTGATGACGAATGAAACATTGAAATAACGACACAAATTTGTCGGTCATTGACATCATAAAATGTCTCAGATGTTCATCAGAATATTGACGAAAACTTTGTGTATCCACCAACGAATTACAACCAAAATGCAATTGTAATGGCTCTTCTGAAGCGTCAAAACAACACTAGAAGTTTGTCGCCATTTCGATGAAATGGGCAAGTAGTGTCAAAACAACACTAGAAGTTCATCACCATTTCGACGAAATGGGCAAGGAGAAGCGTCGAAACAACACCAGAATTTTGTCGCCATTTCGACAAAATGGGCAAGGAGTAGAGTCGAAACAACACTAGAAGTTCATTGCCATTTTGATGAAATGGGCAAGGAGCAGCGTCGAAACAACACCAGAAGTTAATCACCATTTTGACGAAA